>OY735203.1:72877662-73080162 GCA_963457665.1 Thysanoteuthis rhombus | reverse complement strand
GGCCCTCACTGGAGGGGACCCCAAAATGCTAAATAAATTACAGTTCACTTAGTGCATTTCTACCAACATTATACAATAACAAGGATATATTCGTACATGCACGAATTTCATGAATAACAATTCAGCCTTTTGGGTTGTTTTTTTTACTAATTAATTGATATAGTATGTCGATATTTTTCATCGAATCTCACTAAATGTTTGAGTTGGAATGGGGCCCCTGAAGGGGGACAAGACCCCCCCCCCTTAATTCTCTAGCTGCGTCACTGGTTGGAATCTGCCACAAGGTATCTATTTCACGTTTCGTTGCCTCCCCCAGTCCATCTGTGACATCTTGTTTCCTGTCTGCTAGACTTATTATTCATTCTGCTTCTTCTTCTCCTTCACTTCGCCAGATGTTGACAAAAGTGCTTCAAGAAGCGAATCTCCTGGGAACCAACGACATGCACTCAGGATTTATACATGTACGTGCAGTGATGTGGTGCTAAAAACGAAGTGAGAGAACATAGGACCGCCTGCTTTCGGTGAAGAGGGGTTTTGAGCCTCAAGCAACCACATATCCCGAGAAAAATTTAGAAATTTCAAACCAATTTCAAAGACCTTTTGGATTCATATTGGATGAGTGTTTAAACTTATACATCAAAATCTTTAAGAGATTTTCAGTAGTATGTATCAGGTTTACGTAAAAATAATTGCGGTTTTTCACTGTCAACTTCAAAACAGTATATGTCAGCTTAGAATGAAAGTTATCAATCGATTTTAAGAACCGTCAGAATCTACAGTTTTGTCAACTACTTGAGTGATATTGTGAGCCTTTTCCGTTGATTTATGTACAAATTTGATTTTATCCATCTTCGATTTGACAGCCTAAAATAAACCGATATAAATAGCGAGAAGAAAACGTTCAGCCTGGATGGAATAACCACCATCACACTTTTAAAAAGGCGTATTACTTTTATATAGTTAAATAATACTTCATTTCATCAGAGGTCAAAATGACAAAAACCGCAATTATTTTTACACCAACCAAATAGATAGTCGAGGAAGCGCCATCCCTCCTCGAAAAAGAGTAAGGGGCGCCGTTCTCAAGAGTTCCCACAGCACCTCATCACTCTCTACACATCCACGCTTGGGGGTTGGGTGTGGTGACTACAGTGGTTCATCTAGCAAACGTTTTTGACATTCTGTTTGTCGGGGTGGTTTGGGGGTCGGATGAAACGAGTACGGGGCGCGCAGCATATGGTATAAAAAAAGCCTTAAATTGGAAATATACGCATAAATACCAAAATATAAATTGTTTACTTCCGTGAAGTATTTTCTTTCATTGACTATGCAGCCAGATAATACGAAAATATGTCTGACATTTTAGTAATAGTACTACTTCGTTCCCGTTTTGATTTTCATACAGCAGCTATAACTTGAGTTTCAAACAACTTAGTAATTATGTGTGGTATATAAATATATATATCACGTAGATACCGCTCTCCCATTAATGACTGCGGTGAAATATCAACCTCTATCAGAGGTGATAATTGGCCCGAATCTCTAACCTCAAACACCAGGTCGTTCATGAAAGTTGAAAGCAGTAATGAACTATAGAAATAGATCAAGTGCAGAATCACTGAATCAGAATTAATAGTTTGTAAGGTTTTAGCGCAGGGTCCTTGAGAATGCAGGGCATGTACTATATGCTACTTTGGCAACATAATTAACTTGTTACCAGGTGGTTTTTATACGATTAAAGAGACGTCAGCCTTAGTCAAATATTTCAGTTTCCATTTATACTGAGACCTTTATGTTTGTTAATCAGAGATGTACGTATTGTTATCCCTGTAAAATGAAAGGCAAACACGCGCTCCTCAAAAGGCACTTCTGAGTCGTCATCGTCATCATCATCATCATCATCATCATCATCATCATCATCATCATCATCATCACTCTTTTATCGTTCGTCACCCATGTGAATATTAAATCTGTTGTGTTAGTTTTAGTCTCAGACTGCATGTAAACCAACTCATATATATATATATATATATATATATATATATATATATATATATATGTGTGTGTGTGTGTGTGTGTGTGTGTGTGTGTGTGTGTGTGAGTGTGTGTATTGAGCGAGATATAGAAAGAGTTTATACTCTATATAGTGAAAATACAAACAGAAAAATTTGAACAGATTTTATGCGTTGTGGATGTTTTATCATGGTGGTCAATATTCAATAAAGTAAATAGAGCTATCAATAATTCTGATATATACACACACACACACACACACACACACACACATATATATATATATATAATAATCAATCGTGTTATATGGTATAGAAACTTATTTGAAATGATGTACCGTCGTTACGAGGTTAATGTATCATTCACCGTAGATCACCTGAATAGAATAAAGGATTAAAGAGAATGTGGCTGCTGTAGGAACCGAACCTTCAAATGATAGGGTAGCCACTTCAATGTGCTGATGCTCTTACCAATTGAGTTAAACAGCCCACCACTTATACAAAGGCCAAAATAACTGTTTTCACACCAAATTCTCATCTCGTTTTTTCTTGGTCTATTCGCTTCTTTTTTATCGTCCGAAAAACTCTTCGTATGAAATCATTTATGTATTTAAGCTTTTATTTAGAGCCTGTCATGGAGCGATGATTAGCAAGACAATGTTGTTGAACTCAATCCCGGCTGAGTGCTCTTTAAAAATGTTGTCTTGAGAAATTCGATTCCTTACAACAAATAACAACCTTTTTTCCACCTTTGTCTCAATTCTTAGTTATTTTTGACGCAGCTTTTAACTCAGTCATTTCTATTCCTAACCAGCGCAATTGGAAATAAAGTATCAGATTTCGATGATAATTGATAATTCAACCAGGGAGAAGCATAGTTTACGCCTGGCCGTTATAATCATCATCAGCATCATTATCACTCTTTTATCGTCCGTCGTTGGACCAAGACCTTTCCCACAATTTGTCTGAGCTATCGATCGTGGGCGTCGTGAAACCAATATTTTCCAGTCCGTCTGGCCATCTCATATTCTGCTGGCTTCGGTTTCGCATTTGGTCTCTGTGGATCCATGTTGTGAGTCGTGATGTCCATTGTTCGTCTGCCATTCTTGCAACATGACCTGCCACCCACCTTTATCCCGACTTATCACTGCAATATTGTTTATTTTTTTAGAAATAATAACAATAATATCATTTGTTCTTATAGTATCATTTGTTCTTATTATTATAAGAAGGGTTGTGTTACAATATATATTTTTCATTTTAACTAGCTTATACCTTCATTTTAATTCTTAGTTGTTTTCACACCCTTTGATTTGATTAGGATGGGGGGTAAAAACACTAATAAAAGCTAATTGAAAAATGAAATCCAATACCCCACCCATTAATAGGAATGAATAAAAAGAAGAAAAAAAGACATCGTCTAGTCAAATCTTCCCAATAATGAGTAAGTATGAATGTTATTTTTTTATCGAAAATGAATTTCTGAATATTAGGTTTCACGAAAATCATTTTTCACCTTCCAACAGTGACCAAGCCAACATTTTCTGTGTTGGAAATCCATTCCTGGTATTGTAAGAGACTGTCAACCAAAACTGTCACTAAAAATGTCAATAAAGGTTTCTATTCTATTATTGTTCGGACTATCCTCATCTTGGTTGTTTTCCATACAACGTTTCGGCCGTTGTACTCTATGGCCTTCATCATGTATCATCTGGTAGGTGTGGGGGAAGTTACGAACCGAACCCTTTATTTAACCGACGGGTGTATATTGACCACACTCCTATCTTAGCATTAGTAGTATTTTTGAATTATAGTTATCTCACACTGGACATATGGCGTAGTTGTTAGAGAATCGGACGTAATAAATGCATGTAATATTCTAGGTTCTATCCCAGTGTGGGATAACAATAATTGAAAAATACTACTACTGCTAAGAGGGGGAATGCTGTCTCTATATCCCCGTCGGTTAAATAAAAGGGTTCGGTTCGTTACTTCCCCACATCTACCAGATGATACCTGATGAAGGCCGAAACGTTGTATGGAAAACAACCAAGATGAGGATAGTCCGAACAATAATAGAGATAATAATAATACCTCATCTCAAAAATTCAGAGAAAGGTTTCTTCAGTTTTCAAGCTGATCTGGTTTGCTGGCTGACAATGTATCAATGTCAAACGTGCATCATCAGCAGCAGCCTCTTAGCATCCGTCGTTGGACATAGACTACCCCAGAAGATTCCCTATACTTTTCAAATATGAGCATCCCGTTGCCATTACTTTCTGAACTTGTCTAAGTTCATCCCATCGTCTTATGTTTTGCCGACAACTATTTCGCGTGTGATCTCTTGGGAGTTGTAATGACAAGTGGTTGTTAGAGATCCTTGCAGTATAGCCAGCCTATTTCCATTTGAGTTTTCAGATGGATCCTATAATAACTCTGACTCCTGTTTCTTTCTCTCTAGTATGTTGCGCTGTCTTGTGATCACTCTGTGTTATGTTGAGCATGATTTTCTCCTGCGCACGTCGGACGAATGGATCTAGAAGGCTGAAAATTTAAGCATTTATTCCTTATCGTGTGTACAAAATGGGTTTTTTAGTGGTTGGTCCGATTTGCAATGTAGATTTATGCTAAATTGATCCCTTTAATGTGATTCCATGCCTACTTTTTTTCAATTTGGATTGATTTTATGATCACCGCTCAACAAAATACAAGTGAATTAACTCATTCATTGATCATTTTTTTCCCATTTTTTACATTGATCACCCCTTACACGATTTTCATTGACGGAGTAACCAGATCTGTTTTCTCTCCATTTCTTTAATTGCATTATTAATTAGTGTGGTACAGACGAAGCTGTGTATCATAACCACGGACATTGTCATCAGTCGATCTAAAACACTTTATTCAAAATGAATTTAAAATTTAACAACTGTTGCCACAAAAGATAGTGAAAGCTTTTATCCGTGTTCCATATGTGTGTGTGTGTTTGTTTGTTGTTAGTATGTGCGTTTCAGTGCTCCTGGCCACACGATTTTCCACAGTACTCCACTTGACCTATATTTAACCCTTTTTTCCTGAGTAAGGGGCTTTTTCCTTTACCTTTTGGGGCTTTATTCTTTATTCTCCAGAATTTATATGCTGCAGGCTAGAATCTAGATAGTACATGACCCACCAATAAAGCTAGCCGGTTGGAATTTTAAACATTTGTCCTTCATGGTGTCAAAAAAAGTTCAAGAAAAATTCCATATAAATTGTTTGGTTTTTTTTTTAGGAGTTCCTTTTCAGAGTAATTTCAAACTAAAATGACCCGTCAGTTTGTTTTTTTGTTGTTGATCTTTTTTTTAAAAAATCATATATTTTTAGTGATCACTGTCCAATAAAAGGTGAGAGAGATAACAAATTCATTGATCACCCTCTCCAACTATTTTTTCATCAACCCCAAAACGGCAAGCCGTAAAACGACGTCAGTCACGTAGCAGTTTTCATTGAGTGCCTATGCAGACCTCTTCCACATTTGTCATTTTTTTGAATTTTTCTTTTAGTTCATGAGTGGTATCATATATCATTATCATTTCTAGTTTTGTTAACTACTTTTCACCTTTATCTTGATTTTTGGCGATAAAAAGCAACTAATAAAATTAAGATGTAAGTGAAAAGTTGTCAAAAGATTTTAAAATAATAATTATTCATAAAACTTCTAATGAATAAACAAAAAATTAAAAATTGACAGAAACTGTATTGTAACAAGAGTGTATACAAATATGGCGGCAATCAGAATGAAGAATAGGTTTAAGGTTGTTATTTGAACTTTTGTGTCGTCGGCCTTACTGATTAGGCAGGCTGGGCTGAACGGTGCTTCCTCTGACAACAGGGATATTGGTTCGAATACTACCTAGGGCTTATTAATTATTTTTCGATCATCGTTATTTATACACAGCTAGAGGGTAACAGTGGGTAACTGCTAGTGTTGTTATCACAATTACTGTGTTCTTGTCATTGTCGTTGTTGGTTGTGTTATTTAAAACGGAATTGAACAAGCAGAAGACTACTTGGGTAATACTTTTAAAAAAAGATCCAACCAATGCGTTACACGTTCAAACTGGAGAACAGACGAACAGGCCTAGTTAGTCAATCAATAGAAACCGTCACGTGACCATCTTTTTTTTTGGCAGCATGCTGTGTTGGGGGTGATTAAATTTTACAAAATGGGAAAAGGGGTGATCAATTAATAAGTTACTGCCTTTTGTTGGCAGGTGTTCACTAAAAAAAGTTTGAATTAAAAAAAAATAAGTGCGACACAAACGAAGGGATCAATTTAGCAGAAACTTACATCCTAAGTTGGACCCCCACTTAAACATATTTAAAGTTTTGTTTTTCTTTTTAGAGAAAACAAAAGAATCGTTTCTTCTTCTATTCATAATACGGAGTAGATGCTGAAAGTTTCAGCCCTCTAGCTCCATTGGTGTGCATGTAGGTAGGATATATAGTCAGACAGCCAGTCAACCTAGCTTAAAAACTGAAGAATTATTTGTTGACATTTTGGTGACAGTTCTGGTTGACGTTCTATGACATTAAAAAAAACTGAAATGATATTTGATGTAAATACAATCGGGTCTCAACATCAGCGGAATTGCTAAGCGTGAATTCACTTATCTGCGGTTGTCTTAATGAAAATGTTTTCCAAATAGATAGTTACAGTTGCGTCTAGATTTCAGAAATTGCCATTTGAATGAATTTTTGTAAAAGACCAATATTTTTAGTCAATATATGGTAATGAAATAAATAATATTTTTGATAAAACCAGTAATATTTTCATAAAATGAACATTGAAGATTAAAGTCTAATTCAATTTACTAATATGTAATATATTTCCTATATTTCAAATATATATCTGGAGAATCTAGATGTTTCTAGATGCTTTTTGAGTCAATCCTAGATGTAAACCTGAAAATGAATTTGGCGATATTGCTAGTTACCTACTAACTGTAAATTTCCCCATTTCACAGGTAGTGAGGTTTTACTAACATAAGCAACAACCGGGGTCCACAACAGAAAGCCCGACCGGACAAAAACTCCAACGAATCTGAAGAATGCCTTCATTATATAAGTACTTCAAAACAAAAATCGAATGTTTTGGTTAATCGATATCAATTCTAATGGTGATATTCTGTTCTTTTTTAAATCAGTCTTCTTTTTCTCTCTTTGTAAATTTAAAACCCAGGAATTCTTTGTATTTAGCATAAAAAAGATAGAGTTTTTGGTTTGTCTAATTAATTACTATGAACAAAATTAAATCATTATTAATATTTTTCTTCTTGTGACGTATGATCAGAAATCAACAATAAAAATAGAAATATAGAAACTTTCATCCATTCAGAATTCACAAAAACAAAATTCTAAATTTAGTGCAGTGGGGATTTTGTCCGGTTGTGTTTTTGTCCGTATCCCCAACAACTCATAAGTAAACAAGGAAATAATATGATGATCAAGAGCCGTCAGGCCTCAAAAAAATCACTTCCTCCGCAAAAGAAAGATCGGTTTGTTGGTGATCATTTGAGGAACTCTGATCGGAAATTATTCAAAGTTCAATATGTTCAGAGATAAATAGTTTGATTGATTGAGAAACTGATTGAATGATGATGAAATTGGAGAGAAAAAAATATTTGTTTGTTAGAATGATATTGATGGAATAGAGTAATAATTAGAAACTGTGAACCAAAGCTGTCACAAAAACTGTCAACACAGGTTTCTTCAGTTTTCAAGTTGTTCTTGCTAACTGACAACGAATGAATGTATTGATCGCGCGTATGGGCCTCCACAAAAATGAGTTAAAATTCAAGTATTCACTCCTCGTTGTGTTCACAAAAGAATAAGTTTTTTTTTCGATTCATCACAAATAAATTTTAAATCGAAGTTCTTACTATATTGATGTCGTAGTTCGTTGGATCTTTGTCTCCAATATGTGTGTTGTATACACGACAATCGAAATCCAAAATGCTGAGCTGGAGAAAGTAGACCACTACATCTACTTTGGGCAGCAAGTCTCCATGAAGTCATCAAAAGAAGAAATCAAACGGAGATTCACACTTGGTTGGCAGGACTTTCGTTTGAGAAATCTAGACTTTCAAGAACAAGAAAAATCCCACTAATCCTAACCAGAAAGATAATACAACCAATACGTCCTCCCAATGGTCATCTATGGAGCTGAAACATGGAACCTGACCAAAAGATTGACCCTCAAACTGAGAACCATGCAACGTGTACATAAAAGAATCATGCTCAACCTCATATGGAGAGAACATAAGACAGCACAGTATATCAGAGAAAAGACGGGAGTCCGAGACATCATATAAACTTTTAGAAAATGTAAATGGCAATGGGCTGGGCATATTGCAAGAATGTCAGACAACTGATGGACATCACGACTCACAACGTGGATCCCCAGATATAAGGTGCGAGGTGGTTGACAACAGAAAGGAAGATGGCATGATGAGCTGGATAAATTCAAAAAGTAGTGGCTCTGCGATGCCCACGATGGAGAGGTATGGCGAATCTTGAAGAAGGTCTATATCCAACGACGGACGCTAAGAGATTGATGATGATGTGCCTGGGGTTATTCACATTTGTTCTTTGAAAATCCAGACCACAATATGGCACGTGTTTTCTATTGAGTGACTAACCAAAACTGTTTTGTTAGTCCATTTCTCTTACTTTCTTTTTTTTTTGAAGTCTTTTTTTTTTGCTTTATGTTATCATGAAAAGAGCAGAGAAGAGCACAAATGGCTTATATACGTAGATCAATGATCAAGTTTACAAAAAAAATGGTGAATTTTCCAAAAAAACAAGCCGACAAAAACTAAGAGATCACTTTAGCATAAACGTACATTGCAAACCAAACCAGCCACAAAAAATATTAAGTGGGAAGGGGTTGAAAGAACAATAAACGTTTTTCCCCCGACTTAATGAATGTTCCAACTTTCAGGTCTCTAGCTACATTGGTACAGCCTGTATGCGTGATAGGTACATACATACATACATACATACATACATAGCCAACCAGCCAGACCTACTTGAAAACTGAAAGACACCTATGTTGTTAGTTTTTCTGACTGTATTGGTTGATGGTTTCTAATAAAAACATATCTATTAAAAACAGGTTCCATCTGATTGAATGCTGTTTTGCCAAAATGTAAGAATGTTATTTAAAAATCATTTTTTCTCTGGGATCAATAAATTCTCGAAAAGTTTAGCATGTCATTATCAAAGGATGTCTTCCTTCCTGTATTCTCCTGATCTTTAAGACTCTAATCTCCTCAGCGAAAGCTCAGCAGTTTCAGTAGCTTTTTGTCCAAGTTCGAGAACTAGAAAGCACCCAGAGACCGCATACCTCTGCCAATGTCATACGCCAACTAAAAATATTCAAAAACAGGGGTGGGGAGTAACGCAATGTACAAATATTGAATTACCCCCTTTGGAACTTAAATTCAACATTTTTATACTCAGTTTGTTTTTCACCAATTTTATGAAAAGTTCAAAAATAAATACACTCCTACAAAAAAGGTTAATTCATTCAATATAGAATGGATATTTTTAAACCAAACATGATCTTGTCAATAGATTTGATTGTGAATACAGCATGCACTTTTTAGGTAATTGTTATAAAGTTTTCAGTGGACAAAAAACTTGCATTGATATCCATTGGTGCTGTGTGCGTATAGCCACATTACAGGAGAAGGAACAGTGAAATAATCATGGATCCGTCGCCAAAACACACCTTCTTTCGTCTATTCCCCACCCTTCCACAAAATTTCCCTGAAATCCATTGGAAATTCTTGGTGAAATTGTGTTGAGTACATTAGGCTACGATGCAGTGTGAAGGGAATGATCATGGTAAATCCCTGGATCCATCTAAAAAATGTAACCCTCCCTTCTTTAGCCATTGACCAATGCTTCTACAAAATCGCATTTGAATCTATTCAGACATTTAAGAATTATCCAGTGGACCGAAAATCAGGGTTCAGTTTTGTATTTTATCAAATTTCTTTTCATTTCTTTTCTTTTCTTTTTAACTTAATGTATGAGCGCAATACACTGTTCAGGGTTGGAATGTTGGCTGAAGACCTGAGGAGACTTATTGTCACTCAGCCTTCAGCAATGACCACTGAGCAACCACTGTGAAACTGTAAACCTCAGTATTACTGTGGCCTATGAGAACTAGGAGAGAAGGGCTGGAGACTTGAGGAGACTTGTTGTTACTCAAACTCCAGCAGTAACCACCCGGCAACTAGTATGAGATTGCGAATAGTAGACGTTGCTGTACCTGCAAACCATAGAGTAAAAAAGAAGGAGGGTGAAAAAAAGGAAAAATACCAGGACCTAGCAAGGGAGTTAAGAAAAATGTGGAACATGAAAACCAGGGTAGTACCGGTCATAGTGGGCGCACTAGGAACTGTCCCCAAAACGCTGGGGGAAAGACTGGAGGAGATCGGGATTAGGAGGAGGATAGAGACCGTACAGACCACAGCACCACTGGGAACTGCACGGATACTGAGGAAGGTGCTAGAGATATAAGTACTGCAACGAATTGTAGCTCTGTCATGATATGCGAAAGAGAGGAGACGCTAGCTGAAGACCTGAGGAGACTTATTGTCACTCAGCCTTCAGCGATAACCACTGGGCAACCGGTGTGAAACTGTTAATCGCAGAATTACTGCGACCTATGATTACTAGGGGAGGAGGGCTGGAGACTTGAGGAGACTTGCTGTCACTCAAACTCCAGCGGTTACCGCCAGGCAACTGGTGTGAGATTCCAAATAATAATAATAATAATAATAATAATAATAATAATAATAATAATAATAATAATAATAATAATACATACATACATACATACATACATACATACATACATACATACATACGAGAACAACAGTTTGATTCACCTACGTGTAATCAAACTAATTATTAGATATCCTTATCAAGATTAGTTAATAATCTCAGAAAAAAAATTCGAGAAGTGATATTGAAAGCTAATTAAAACTAACGGGATTGTTGTTTGGTTCGTATTCAATGAGGAATGAAATAAAGTCTGAGGTCATTTTGAGAGAGAAATTGTTTTATTGATTAATGCTACTCTAGCAAAAACTGCTTCGGTCATCGTAAAAGTTTCTAATGACGGATTCGATTTCAACTACTCCCCCGTTTCTTACGTTGTTAGGTGGGAAAGTAATCGAACTATCGACTAGTGTACGACTAGTATGTATTGTGTTGAAGTGTATGAATGACAAAGAATGGGATACAATGACTAATTCATTACAACTACATTTATTCTAATGGAGTCGATGATCTCAGATGACAGGCACTGAACAGTCACCTAGGAAGCCCCAAATGTTCAAGAAGTCTGAATTTCTTGCAATTTGGAGAAGGAAGATTTGTAATCGGGTCTCCAACAATCGAATCGACTGACTGAGTTAGTGGAAACTGAATTACTATTCTTCTTGGTCAAAGAAAGAAGGGAACCTGTGAACAAACCCTCATTGAGGGCTCATTTTTCTAAGTTTGTAAAATTCTTGTGATATAAAATTATTCACACTTCTCTGTTGGTTGTTCAGGAGTGTTTATTCACTCATCTCTGCATTTTGTTCCACACACACGAACAGGTACCATCATTTTGAATTTCACTTCTGTCTCGTCTGGCTTCATGCCTTACAATATCAGTTTTCATATCCACGATTGCTGAATGTGACAGGTACCCATAACTGCAGTTATGGACTCTGTAACATCCTGTCAAATATTAAACTTGGCGTAGACGGGTACTCCAGCTAGTTAAAGATAAAAGACTTTGGCAGTAAGTATTGAGTAGAGATATAACTAAGATGACAGAAGTTTGATCATGTATTCCAGTGATGAAAGTCCGAGCAGACCTTTACTGAAGTCTAAGAGGCTGATAATATCACTCGACACTTTGGGCAGCCTCTACAAGGAACTTACCTCTCAAAATTCACTCACAAAAAAAACAAATTAGTGACTCAGATAAAATATATATACTTTATTCACCATTTTGAATTTCTACGGCTGGTTAAATGAACTAAGCATTTTTAGATGTGCCAAGACATCTATGAAAAACTTTTTTCAGTCGGTCGGTCGGTCGGTCGGTTGGTCGGTTGGTCGGTCCCAGTTGTGTTAAACATCAGACATGGGATGGAAGGAATAGGTGTGATGTCCTTAAAGGGTATAATTTCATTTAAAGGTGTGGTGTCAATAAAATGAGTAATATTTATCCGATCAATTTTTACCAGCTGCTAATGTTGTCATAATAAAATATCCAGGGTCAACATAAAAGCCAATAATGGCTTTAAAAAGCGCCAAAAATGGCCATTAGGGATTTTTATTGAAAATGATACTTGCCAAATACTTCTATATCTAACAAGCATGAGATTCAATTGAATCAAAAAAATGACAGCTCGATCTTCCTCCTCACCCTTCCTCTTTCTGCTACTACAACCATGGATGACTGACGTGTCCTTGAACTTATGGTTCTTGTTTTCATCCTGGAGATGCTTCATGAATCTCCGAGAGAAAACCACTTTCCCTCTCATCTCAGCTGTTTGTCTAGAATCTCACTCTTAGTTGAGTAGATTTCTGAACATCAATCTTTTGCTTTGAGCTCCAGGGCTGTAACAAAGGAAAATATTAGTCAGGAGAGAGGGGGCAAGGGGAAACCAAACCAAATGCAGGTGGGGGTTTCGAATTTCCTGACATCTCAAGACCCGAATTCCTGGCATTTCAGTAGTCTGAGATGATAAAATATATCATTTTCATCAGTGTGATGTTTGCATGAGAGCATATTAATCTGGCCTCCAGGCAAAATCTCGGATATTCTGCAATTTTGGTATAAGAATAAGAATGGCTGATAATTGTAGAATTCATTACAATATGATTTATTCTCACATACGTTGATTCATTCTTATTTCTTTTTTTATCTACAAAAGGTTTGTAGCCCTGAACTCGTCCATTTAGATGCATACCTGGTTTTTTACTTGAAGCCTGTCTCCGCAAATTCAATACGTTGTTTAAAACCGTCAACCAACACTGTCAGCAAAACGGTCAACATAGGTTTCTTCAGTTTTTAAGTTTGTCTGTCTGGCTTGCTGGTTGACTTGATGGCTATATATGTATCGTGAGTGCAAGTTGCACTAATGGAGCTATAGGGCTGAAAAACTTGACATTTACTCCTAATCATTGCTAGTAAAAACGTCTTTCCTCTTTTTTTCTAATTTTCTCCCTAAATAGCATTTTAGTAGGGGTTCAGTTTGCAATGTAAGTTCGTACCGAATAGATAACTTAGTTTGTGTCCGGCGGTATTCACTCATTTTTTTTCGGAAAATTCAGTCTTTTTATGTGATCAATGTCCAACGAAAGGTGAGAGAGGTAACTTATTCATGGATCACTCCCAACTTAGCATGCTACCGAAAGACGTTGGTTCCATGACAGCTTTTATTGACTGACAACCCAGACCTTTTTTGTTTTTGTTGGTTTGTTTGTTTTTTATTCTAGGGAAGGCTAGCTCCTATCACAAACAAACTCATTGACTCCTTCAAGGCCATAAGACTAATGGAAGATTAAAATCGGATGACTAAATAGATAATTTATTCGTCAGCCGTTTGACGTTTCATAGATCGAGAAATGTGATGTTGTGGCTGATCCTTGCCCGTTAAAGGTGGGCTTTCTCAGTACATTGACGTTTATTTTTAGCGATGAGCGCTGGTGGAATAGGGTGGGTCATATCATACCTTCTTCTCAGTTTCCAAGGGATGAGGTTTGTATTTTTAATGTCTACTAATAGCGACATCAAGGTATAACTAGTTCCCAAAATCCATTCCCATCACCGGTGATTCATTTATCATTCAATATTTTATTCTGCCTCTTTGGGCATCTCTAACTATACAGAATATTTACTCATCAACTTTGAAACTAATACATAATCCATAAAAACATGTACATAAATACAAACCTACGATTTAAGACAATTTGTAGATCAGACTCTCTTCAAAATCTCATCGGACAGATTCCAAAATGTATCTGCGAGTTAAAGGTCTTTCCATAATTTCTAAATTTATCAAAATTATTTTTTAGACTCTGTACACTATTGCTATTTTGAATTAGTCTAGGAAACTGGTTCTAAAAATGATATTACTATACTAAAAAAATCTGATTCAGTAAATTTGTTTTTGAAATCTGTCAATTAGATTTCCAGTTCGAGGAGACAAATTGAAGAATGTTGTACCATATTTACAAATTCCACTAATTATTTTCAAAGCCTTAATCAAGTCCCCCTCATTCTTCTTCCTTGCAAAGTTATTAATCCAAGGGCTCAAATCTTTCCTTATAACCAAGATATGTTATTCCATTAATTAGTTTAGTTAATAACGTTAAGTATAAGATTCCAGGATCAAAAAAAATAAAGACAATAATAAAAAAAAAACTCCTGAAAAACAAGCTGTGCAATGGAGCTACGGGGCTGAAAATTTAAATATTTACTCCTTATTATGTCTAGAATTTTCTTTTGGTTTTTATCCTCCTCCCTCAAATAAGTTTTGTAAAGTTGTACGTTGAGGGGTAATTTGCAATGCTAGTTTATGCTAATTATATCCTTTCTATATCCAGAAGGATTCATGCATATTTAGGGGGGGGGAATTCTTGACGTTTTACCCCTCCCCCGAAAAATGTTTGAGATGTAACTTAATTATTGATCAACATTTTTTTCCAATTTTTTTAATTGTTCACCCCCTCAACGCAGCATGCTACTAAAAGACGTTGGTCACGTGACTATTCCGATTGATTAACTAACCAGTTTATTTCCTTGTATTACCCACAGTTCACTCGTCTATTGTCCTTTCATCTTTTGTTTCACTGTCACGAGCTTGTCCCCTTTCTGTGATCTCTAGTGAGTATTTTGCGAATTCCTTTATGGCCATCCGTACGAAGTGTTGCATTCTCAGACCTTTTGGCGCTAAATTCAGAGCGTTCCTAGTTTTGGTAGTGCGAAAGAGCATTAAATTAGTGCGGGCGTTTTTGAACACTCTGTATTTTTTACCAATTTTGGTATCTTTCTTATGTCTTTTGGTCATATTTGGCGCTTTGGGCAGTTTTCTTTTAATTTAATTTTCTTTTTGGTTCTTTTAGGCCAATATTATTTGATTTGGCCTCACTGTCTGTACACAGTCTCCGACGTTGATAATTTTTCTTCCTACATTTTTAGCATCGCCTTTGGGATACAAAGTCTTGTGAATCATCATTAATTTCCTGGTCCATCAATCGATCGATTGGCCGTATTTCATGGCATATAAGACCTTTTTTCCAAGGATTGCCTCCTGGATATCTCCTAAGTTATGTATGCAAAAGTGTTGGATAGCTAAGTTGTTTTTGCCTTCTCTTGTAAATAATAACTAGTAGTTTACTGGTGATGTGACTAATGGTGCAGATATATGAATACTGGCATATATCCTTAAAGAATGGCAGGGTTTATTTATGAATGGATCGGCCCTAGAGAGCATAAAACTATTTCATTTAATGATTTATTTTTGATAATTCAAGTATCTGAATTCTAAGTTTTCTTAGACTCTCAATTCAACTTCAGCTGTTTTGAAGGGTGATCGGACACAAACTCTCAAATCTTATATATAACCTTAAACAAACATTAAAATTGAATATTTCTTTCAATCGCTCACATTCATCTTTCTTTTAATTTCAAACGATCGTCGTTTCTGTGACATATTCTCATTCTTCTTCTGTAACATTTTGCAACTCTCTTATAATCTTATTGGCTCTGTTAATGTATTTCACAAGGTTTTCTTGGTCTTTATTACTCTAATTCAGATATTTTCAAGAGGGAAATACTATTGATGTCATAAATAGAATTTATTCTGATCATATTCATTTTTCGATGGAATTTTGTTCAGTGACTTCAAATTTCGACGCTACGTTTGTTCAATTATTGCCTGTGACAGCCAGATTATGCTGTTGTTGAATATGATGACAGTATTCATCCACATATTGAAAAGAGTTATTCAGTGTTTCGAGTGTAGACATAGGTAGGTTTTTAGTACTTATTTACCTTCCCTTGAATAATTTGATCCAAAATTTAATGTACCATATATAATCGTATATAATTCTACCCTTGATTTTCGGCCTGGAAAACATTACTTTAAATGGCCTGTTCGACTCCAGTTTATCGGACCAGTGAAACAACAATCTAGACAGACAAAGCCTCATATTTTATGGTATATAAAATACATTTCACAAGACTCACACTAAAAACCTCGTTTCGTCCTATAAATGGAAGTTCGGTGAGCCGGAAACCGCGAGCATCAAAGTCAGAATGTTTATCATCTATTGTTTTATTACTACATAATCGCCGTGAAAAAGATTCAGATATATTTATAAAATTTGTATGAGGTTATTCTTTTTTAGAAGAAAAAACTATAGAATTTGTGTCAGTGCAAAAGTTCATTGTTTCAAATGTTGGAGAGAAGATATTTTTTATCAACAAACCTGTTACCTTTCGAAGAGTCCATTGTTAGGGACAAAAAGACTGGAAAGTTCATACTTCTCATAGAACGAGTAGACCATAACGTTATGATCTTATTATTTTGAGTGGAGCTTACTCATCCGCCAACTCTCTTAGTTGATGACGATTGTGGTGTGTCAGACATAGGGTATTTTGTAAGGATAAATGGAGATGAAATACATCACATAGAAAAGCGAACTTTACACTTTTTTCAAAGGTCATTTAGTTGAAGATAATATACACCGTTTCAGTCGGAATTCGAACCTTGATTCCATTTCTGATAACTGTTACACCGGTCCTAACCTTTAAACACAACTTCAGACCCACCCAATATATGTTCAGTTTGGAGAGGACGCAAAACAAAACTCTTTGAGCTAATAGAAGGTGGTCAAAGGAGAGAAACGAAACAAGTAAGTTCAAGGAATGGAATGAAGAAAGTCCCCATAGAGTGAAACTACCAATTTTTAGCTATAGAAAGGTTAGGGGAGATATAATAGAATCATATAAGATCATGGACAGAAAGTATGACAAGAGGGTTAATAGCTTCGTCCAGAAGTGCGAAGAAAATACACAGAGAACAAGAAATAGGAAAAACAAACAGAAAATGTAACAATGAAGAGCCAGGTTGAATCTACAAAAATATAGTTTCACTGCCCGCTTCATGCGTATATGGAATAGTCTATCTAATGAAACAGTGTGTTCAAGTGTGAATTTATTGTGATTGATAAACATTTGGATAAGCAGGGAATTCCGTACGATTACAAATCCACTGTAAACGTTTGAAAATCTAAAATGATTACAGCAGTCTGGAGAAAAGGATTTATCATGAAATCTGTTTCAGAAAGTATCACTAAGTTGAGATAATATAGTTTGAGTAAAAAGAGCATAGAGAAAGGCATACTTCTAAATATCAGCAGCAGCAGCAGCCTCTTAGCGTCTGTCGTTGGACATAGACTTTCTCTAACATTCACCAGACTTCTTTATCATGGGCGTCGAGGAGCCAATACTTTCTGAACTTCTCTAGTTCGTTACATCATCTTATTTTTTGACAGCCACAGTTTCGCATATGATCTTAATGGATCATTCTCTGTATTAGTATCGAAGTTTAGGTCAGTTCACATTTAATTACTATTTGTACCGTTTGTCTTAATGCACGTATATACAATATAAATACAACAACAAATCTTCCATATTTGTATAAAGGAAGCCGTAATACATTGGCTAAAATATCTATCCGTGTTTCTGTTGAGTTTGAACGATTTCTTTGCATTATTAAATTTATCTCAATTCTTAATAGTTCACCTCTCCAAAGCTGCTAATCGTAAAAATCAGCGTTCACGTCTTATCAATTTCATTCGACGGTTTTTTTTTAAAAATGACTGATCGCGTTTAAGTGGAAGATTCTACCGTGTCAAATGTTGGATTGGAGGTATTTTCATCAGCAAAATAGTTAACTCTAAGTGGAAAAGTCTGTTGTTAAAGAAAGACCAAACTGAATATCTTGCACTATTCAATATATAGATAGATTACAGAGAGAGAAATCAGAAAAAGTTAAACTGTTTATGTATACATATATATATATATATATATATATATATATATATATATATATATATATATATATATATATATATATCGTTTAGATGGGCGACTCGAATGGTGGGTAGGGGATATTTTTTATCAGAAGAATTTTTACTTTTAAGAGGAAGACCTCGCTGTTACGAATAGAGAAACAAAAAAGTCGTACTATTGAATTTATAGATAGATTCACTTATTCATTCTGTTTGTCTTCTTCTGAGCAATGAGGTTTGACTCATTTGTTATCGAGGCTTTGGAGCTTCGTGAAGTGATTGCCGACCAAGGAAAGCCCTTTTACCATCTTCTTTGAAGTCTTTAAGATTTCCTTTTCATCTTTATTTTTCCTATTCATTCGACTTTTCACTTCGTTTTTTTGTCGATAATAGGTCGATACTGTTGTTCAGGCCTCTCCAGACTTTAGTGAGCATTTGCAGAGTTTTCTACGCATGCGCGAACCAAGTTTCCATAATGTTTTATTCGTGTTATTTTCTTATTGTTTCATTTTTATCCGCACAAGTTTTATCTTTTTGTTCATCCATGTTCGAGTGCGTGTTTCAGATTGTTCTGTCCGTTGTATCTGAACATGTATATACTCACGTAATACAGCGCTGTGTATGCCTAAATCTCTTTTTCTCACTTTGTTTCTCTCCGTCTCCCTGTCTTTTTCTCTTTAAATATATCTCTCTCTCCTACTTGTGTGGGTATGGTTATGTATACAATGGCTGTCCAAAAGGGAACCAAACTTGAGAAACGGCACAGCAGTGAGACGTTTTAACATTCTCATTGCTGTATTGATGTGTAGCAATGATTTATTTCGTATAATAAAAATTGCATCACGCCACTTTGGTTAGCCTTAGAGTTATACGTGCTAGAATGAACTGAGAGGCAGACCTTCTTGCAGCGGTTACAGGAGAAGAACTGGCAGCCGGAGAGAAGCATCTGCCTTGTAGGGCTGCTTTTCCCTTTGACTCTTGCTCTGTGGTTTCTTTCGGCAAAGGTAGTTGCCAAGAAGATCCTGTATCGTAAATACGATTCCATAAGAGATGGGGGTCTTACCTCAAGTGGCCCTCGTATCTCTTGGGGGGGGCTAGTCATGAGACTTGTTCCATGAAGGAGAAGGTCTTTCGCAGACGATGGTCCTCTATCCTTGCAATGAGGCGATCCCACCACAAGTGATTCTTTCGAATCATAACCTCAATGCTTGTGGCCTTTGAGAATTCTCGACGTCAACGATGAAATCACTCCACTGCACATTGAGGATTGTTAGACACATGTAAACAATTCGGCTTTGATCTTTCATCATGTAGTGTGTCTCCTCCTTACCCAAGGGTGGATGAGTGAGATTTCCGCTCAGCTACAGAATACTTAATGCATGCCTTATTTCTGTACGCACCAACGAATAAAATGCTTAAGATTTCGAATTAGAACAGTTTAACAGCGCCTGCAATTTGGTTTGTTGTTACATTTTGTGTTTCATCCGAATGCCGGGTATCAGTTCTGTTTTCATAATTTATTTTTAAATCGGTGTCAATGTTATAGGGTACTATGTTTATGATCTGGGGTATGAGAACTGAAGCAGTCAGATGGAGGCATGAGAAGGAAAAAAAGAAACAAACGAATAAACGAAAGCAAATAAGCAATCAGAGGGAGGAACGAGGAAAGAAATAAACAAGAAGGAAGTCAAGAGATAGATAAAGAAAGCAAGAAAGAAATTGAGAAAAAGAAAAGGAAAGAAGGAAATTAATGAAAAGGGAAGGAAATCAAAAAGAAAGAAAGGGAGGAGATAAAAAAACAAATGAAAGAAAGAAAGAAGGAAAGAAAGAAAGAGAGAAAGAAAGAAAAAAAGAAAGAAAGAAAGAAAGAGGGAGGAGGAAACCAAGAAAGAAAGAAAAAAAGAAAGAAGGATATCCAGCAGGAAAGGAATAAATAAATTTTTTAAAAGTCCAAAACAAATCGAGAGAGGGAGACGGGATTTGAAAGAAAAAGAAGGCAGAAGGAAATCAGGGAAGAAAGAAAACCAGAAAGAAGGAAATCAAGAAAGAAAGAAAGATGGGGAAAAGATGAAAAAGAAAGGAAGAGGGAAATCAAGGAAGACAATAGAAAGAAAGAAGGAAATTAAGAATGAAAGAAGGAAATTAAAACGGAATGGGAGAAATCGATAGAAAAGGGAAGAAATCAAGAAAGAATGAAAAAATAAATCAAGGAAGGACAGAAGAGAGAAAGTAAAGAGGATATTCAAGAAAAGAAGAAAAAAGAAAGAATTCCAGAAAGAAAAATGGGAGAGGAAAATTATGAAAGAAAGAAAGGAAGGGGGGGTAATTGAGAAATCATTCAATCAATCAATCAATCAATCAATAAAGAAAGAATGAAAGAAATCGAACAAGAAAGAAGGAAGAAAATCAAAAAAGAAAGATAGAAAGGAAAAACAATCAAACCCAAATTGAAAAATGAGAGTAGGGAAAAAAGAAAGACAGAATCAATGAATAAATGAATGACGAAATTAGCGAAGAAACAAGCAAATCAAAATTGAAGAAAAAAAGTTTGAAGGACGGAGGAAAAGAAGAAAAAGAAAAAAAGAAAAAGAAATTAAACAAATCGACTGAAAATCTTTTCTCTCAAAACACGCATTTATTCTCTAATTGAAATTTCTTTTTGATTGCAGTTCGGTGGTTTGGGTCAAACAATTGAAGATTGATACTAAACAAGAATTTCAAACGTTATCTTACATATCAGGTTGGTTTAATTACACGCCATCAATGTGGATACTTTGTTCATTAGATGCCTAGCTACCCACTTATATGTCAGTTTATTAGCGCCCCAGCCGGGGTGTATGCATATGTGTTTTTGTGTGTGTGTGTGTGTGTGGACATAGCTGTATATGTTGCAGAGAAATGGACATATGATCGGACAGAATGATCACAAATTGCGTCATATTGTATTGGAATTATATTTGAAATGATCTTCCGTTGTTACATGGTGAATTCATTATTCGGCCTAGACAACGTAAATAGAATAAACAATCAAAGGAAATGTGGCTGCTGCAGGAAACGATTGTAGGTAGTGAATCACAATTTATAATCATTCTGTCAGATCATATATCCATTTCTTGATAGCACTATTGTCCTCACTGGAAGGAACAAATAGAGCAGATATAGACCGCGAATAAGCAAAATGAGAATTTATGATTTATGAGTTATTTTGGCTTTAGCATTACAGGTGGCTGTTTAGCTAAATGCTATGATCTACGTTACGTTGAAGCAGCTACTCTATCAGATGCAGGTTCGATTCCTACAACAGTCTTACTCGGTTTGATTGTGTATTTATTTAAGTATTCTAGAACAAATGATACATTCACCGTGTAATAGCGGGAGATCATTCAAATAGAGCTCTAATATAATGCAATTTATAATAGCTATGTGTGTTTGTGTGTGTTTACTTGTATAGATTTATAAGTAAAGGTTTAAATACGAGTGATTCTTTGAGACCAATATGATTTTGTTGTATGAGGACATGTCGACGTTTGTATTGTCGTTTTCCTTTACGCCCTCATCGGAGGATGTCGCAGTTACACACGGAAGATTGTTACTAAGGCCCAATATCAGCTCACCAGGCCCGTCGGAGCTTCTGGCATTACCTAATGCTCATCCATCTAGACATTGACCAGGCTCGAGGTTGCTCAACTTGCGGTATAATACGAGAACTGGTACAAACAATGTGATTCGGCTGTAACCTTTTAGGTTTCTTAGTCTTAGTCCTTTTGCTGAATACTTAGCGAAAAATCTTTGAGTACCATTTTGAAAGTCTTTTGTATCCTTCAGTGGTAGATTTACCTAAGCACTCTACCAATGGGCCACGGTGATTGGTGGTCTAACTGTATGTATAGGAAATGTCCACATGAAGTGTAGCTGTGCAATGATATCCCAGTTATTGGTTAGACAATGTTGCTTCAACTTAATCAAAAAACGAAGTTACTTTAAGACCACAGTTTTTCCTTAATCGACAAAGTGTTTTGACAAGAAGCTTGTGTGTATTTGTCTGATTGGAAGAGGTAACTGAAAGGGATGTGTATCAGAATCCATGTAAGTTCAAAGATATAATTCATTGTATCAACTACTTGGGACCGGAATATTTTTCTTGGGCGTCGTCTCGGCAACTTATTTTCGTCAGTCGTTTGAGGACAATGGTCGTTTAGCATAGACTGATGAGTGCAAAGATCATGTGACGTATGAGATTATAACCCGGAACAATGACTAATTGGAAGCTTTAGACACCAGATGTCACTGCTATGCCCTGATTCAATAAAACCTATTTGTTCAACTAAAATCGAATATTAAAATGGCAACACGTCCATCGTTTTTAATTCAATTCTTAGCAAAGAGACGGCAATTTAGAATTGCCAGAAAGAAATAATACTTGCCTTAAGGTATATCTGCCTCTGATTAATTTACCTTTTTCATTCTAACTCTACTTATTTGCTACATTCATTCAATATGATTGAAACGCCTCAACTATTTTAACCCTAGTTTTACTCCATCTTCTTATTGCTTTTTAAATTGTCTATCATGCTATATTGGATGAAGATTTACCCAAGTAAATTACTAAATTGATGTTATGATAATGGTGTTCGTCCTTTGTGGTTGAAGATTTTCATACCTTCAGAGCTTTGGCCTTGCACACTGTGTATCTTCTCTGAGCTCCGGCCATTTTCCTGACATCTGCTGCATTTGACTCGTTCGTGATCTTATTCCACCACACATGGCCATGTTCTACGAGGAATTGACGTCTATGTCTTGGTCTTTAAAGGAGGCCTCAAAGCGTTTCTCATCCCAATCGACTGCCCTTTTCCCTAGGTCGTGTTCTCACAGTTGCTTAGGTTGGCGATTGGAAACAAAGTCACAGATGTGAATCACCTAGTGAGTATGGAACTTACTATACTTTAGTAGTGATATGCTAGAACTACCAAACGATATTATCCCATGGCAAGACACCCTCGTTATTTATTAAGCTTAGCTTATTTTGGTACAAGTGCATAAGTATATATTACCAAGTGAGGATCAATATCACCACACATTCGTAATGATCTACTGAGTTATCTCAGTAACCGATACTAAGGTGTTTCTTATAGTTATTTACTAAACTTTGTATTGGTGTATATATCAATGAAGTACCCAATGAGGATCTAACACATTACACCAGTAATCATCGCTAACCATTACTCAGCGGCATGGCGCCCCTTATGATGTGAAAGGATTTCAAGGAGTATCGAGGTCAGCATTTTGATTCGAACCAGAATCAGCGGATTTAAATTGATCATTGGATAGAAGGCTACTCTTTGCCTCCTTTTGAAAATTTAAGGATTTATAGACATATTTATCTAGATCAGAAACAGCACGCAATATATTGCATCTTTTTTTCATGATAATGAATATCCCCGACCAGGTATTTGGTATTTGACATCACATCTTTTGAAAAAACCTCGAGGTTCTTATGCTGAGTCTTGGTGAACTGTGAGTGCGTCTTTTTACGTGAGACTGTGTGTGAGTGTGAAGAGATCGTATCAGCATATTCTACGAAGGTCTGCTTCGGTGATAGAGGTCGGTGTTCGATCACAGGGATAAGCCATGATTTTGAATGCTGATATTCAAGGTTGGCAAACTGGCTCTCTTCATTTAGAACATTGATAAAACACACAACCATTTTGTTCTATTAATCTGCTTGCAGTGGGTTCGTGTTGTTAATAGCTATTTAGCCAGGGACCAGCTGGGTTCCTGTCACTCCGGGTAAGCTGAACGTTGGTGCCCTTTGGAACCCCAACTGAGCTCGTCGTCGGTCATGAGGATTTTCTTTTGTCAGTTGTTTCTCTTAGTTTCTCAACGACAAAAAGTATTCAACAATCAGATATCTCTGGAAATCTAGACTTAAAATCAGGGAAATTTCTTATTTTGATTTTTTTTATCATACTAAAATTCATCAAATGTCTGTCGGTCTGTCTGTCATCGCATGTCAAGATGGCTGGGGCCGTCACGACCAAACTTCTGTGGTTACTAATGGGAATCAAAGCATGTTTCTAATATATCAGTTTTCGAAAAGTATAAAACGTTAGAAGTTATTTTTAGCTACTTCTGTTTAATTCATTCGTTTCCCCGTTATCACCGTTGGATTTGGAAAGTCCTGCTGTGTGAGACACATGATTAACAACCCTGATACTTGATGCCCTGGACGACTGCTCATGTTACCTACACCCATGGCCAGCCTTGATTGAGAGAAAAGGAATGCCTTGCCTGTATCCTAATCGTTTACGGGAGAATCTGGTTCGTACCTAAAGCTTTGTTTACCAGACTAGTTTAACATGATAAACCATGATTTCACGCCTATGTAGACTATAAAACTGGTTTATTCTCATGGCTATAAAAACCAGAAATAATTTAATTAGATTTAGATAAACCTGTCACATGCTATTATACACCAATAACAAATGACGTTTATTATTACTCTACAAGCATATATCCGTCAAGAATGGCGAGGTTATTTATGGATGGATCGGCTCTCAGAAGCCTAAAGCTATTATATCAGGTAATTTATCTTTGATAATTCAAGTATCCTGATTTCAAGTCTCAACTAAACTTAAGTTATTTTAAAGTTTGATCAGACATTAAGTTTCAAGTCTTCAGTATAACAATAAACAAGTATTACACCTTTCTTCCTGTCTCTCTCGCGCTCTTTTTTATTTTATTTCAATTTCAAACGATAAGCATTTCTGTGACGTTTCCTTCGTTATTATGACAACAAACTATTTTACAAACTTTTTATAGTTTTAATGGCTCTGTTACACATGAAACAATCCATTATAACTTTTAGGTTATAACAGGACTCGGACACGATAGACAATCACACAACCAAATAAACATATTAATTTGCGTATATGGCTCTTTTATGGAGAGATTCTCAGCAATGATTATAATCTGATGGTCTCTTAAATCAATACACAGTCTCGGCACTTTGTGAAAAATAAATTATTTCGTTTTTTATGTCGTATCTGGTTCTCTTTTTATCGTTTAACGAGGTTTACGGTATTACGGTGGAATGCTATTTCTGTTTTTCAAAGCTTTATTTAAATAGACCGACTGTCATGCACTTGATGTAAGAATGTCAGAGGCAAGCCCAGCCATAAACGTCTCCATTTCTTAAGAATCTCGGCGGCCATTTGAACTGTAACGATCGAAATAAGTCGTGTGAAGGTTGCCATTACTTGGGTCTTCCTTCCAGTCTGGTTATTCAAGTTGATCGCTTTGATTCAAACTGAATCGTCAGTGAAAAGGAGAATATGTATCTGATACTAAAGATTGACTAATGTTTGTTGTCTTATTAATTTTGCTTTCATCCTAACTTCCAGTTGCTTTTTATCACAACTTTGAATCGGACCGAAATTCTACGGCAACAATTGAACAGCGTAATCGGAGGTAAGGGTAAGACTACGTTGGGAATCCAATTTACTTCCTCAAGGGAGTTCAGTATACGCCCAGCTGCTTTTAACCCTTCAACCACGGAGACATCACAGAGAAACAGAGGCCGTTTTTACACCTTAAACTTAACTCTCTATTACAAAAATTCATAGCTTGTTGATCTTCACATTTGAGACCTTGTAGTCTTTAATACAACGATATTTTTTATGGTTGTCCGTTATCTTGTTGGTGTATGTCTTATAGACTTCTTAACATTGCATCTTGGGGTTGCTAATTTATGTTAAAAGGTGACATAACCACAAGATTAACATAGGAAAGATGGCATAGACATCCAAGGTCCAAACAGGTCAAATTAAGGATGGGTCAGTTGGCCTAGACAGCGTGAATAGAATAAATAATTCAACAAACATAGGAATAATAAAGCAGATATAAACAGTGAATGAACTAGACAATAATAACTATCAGTTATTTGGGCCACCATCTTGTCAACTGGCTGTTCAACTCTGTGTTAAAAGAGGCATCACAACATGACAGCGTCCTGTTAGTCACAAAGTTCGATTCCTGAACCAACCTATTTCCTTTTTTTATATTCTATTTAATCTCTCAAGGCACATTCAACGTGTAATAACGGGATGTCAACCCAGTTAAGGTTTCAGATAAAAAATAACGCATTTATGATTATTCCCTATGATTATATATCTATTTCTTTATCATATATACTACAGTCGCTGAAATATAACTCATGCTCAAAATCACTTGGAGAGATCACCAAATAGCACAGTATATCAGATAAGAACAGGAGTCTGGGATATCAAGGAATCCATTGGAAAACTCAAATGGCAATGAACTGGTTATGTTGTAAGATTGTCAGACAACCGATTGACTCACAATGTGGATCTCCAGAGATCATATACGAAACTGTAGCTGACAAAACATAAGATAGCTGACAATTAGACAAGCCCAAAAAGTATCAGCTCCTTCACACCCATGATAGAGATGTCTGACGAATCCTGGAGGATATCTATGTCCAAGAACATACGCTAAGAGGCTGAGCAATAAGATGATTAAATGTATTCGTGGTTGATTGATAATTGACTTAACGATGAATACCTTATTTAGCAATGAAATCGCAAAGCAAAAATCATTCATTACGTCGATTAAGACGTCCAAAAGAATGTCTCGCCTTAGTGATTTGGACGGTCACCCGGGATAGATAGATAGATAGATAGGGGAAAACATGGAAAACAAGACTGTGTGGAAAAATTTCTCCTTCCATATATATTTCTCCTTATATATATATATATATATATATATATATATATATATATATATATAATAATCACCTGATCAGTTTCAACCCGTATGGTCATCATCAGGAGAAGAATTGGGAGTTGGCAATGTTGAATCCAATTCATTGTATTTTATCCGAATTAATTGCTGTCGATATATGAGGGTGGATAGATGAGAATTCTATTTTTGTATATCACGGCATGGTTTTATTTGACCCATATCTGAAGGTTTCCATGTAATTGTGTGTGACTGGGTGTGTTATGGAGTTGAATTTCAAAGGCTATACAAACTATGGTAATAACGTCAGAAAGCCGCACAATGTTCTAAAGTAGTTTCATTAGTTAAAATGTCTAATCGTCCGAAATCATTTTTTCCAGTATGCGTTAGGTTATATATATATATATATATATATATATATATATATATATATATATATATATATATATATATATATATATACATATATATATATGCTCACAGACACCAACCATTATAGCATAAAAGTAAAAAAAACATTCAAAAAAACGATGGGAATTACTCCATACCCAGACGACCGTGACCGACATTATTGTCTAGACTAAAAATTTTGAATCGAGGAAGGCGAAAGGAAGAAAGTGAAACATTAATATGTTCTCAAAAAAGTCCACCTGACGAACAAAGACTACTTTTAGCTGCTTGCAAGAAACTTATAGTCGTGAAATTAATCTAATGTAACTCATAATCTCATGATATTAGGGAAATGATTTTTCAGCAGACACTATTTGTTGCTGCCACTGTTAAACTTTTACGAAACCAATAATTGCAGAAAACCCTGAAAATTCGAAACAGTATTTTATAAATTCTAACTACGAAGGGAGAGTTTTGGGATTAGTTTCAGGGTTGGTATTTAGGTTAGGTTTGGGGTTTGTTTTTGTAATAATAGAAATATACAGTGACAATAAAATGCATTGTGGTGGAAAATAAGATTTGATTAAATCAGACGACATTTGCCTCCCCAAAAAATCAAATGATTAAATAATAACGTTTATCCCCTTTTGCCATGAATATCGTCTGTCTGGGTTGCAGGAAAATTGACATCAGGTTCTGGTGAACCTATTCCAAACAATTACCATTAGAGTGAGAAATACCTAGTGCTTTTCTCTTTATCCTGAATTATTTCACTGGCGTTGACGGGTACTTCAGCTAGTAAAAAAATACGTCGAATTGTCTATTCAGCATTAAAAGGTTCGTCACTCACAGACACTCCTTTTGATTTATGTGGTCAGTGAAAAGCTAAATGTCTTTCTTTGATACTCTTACATCAAAGGCGTGGAAAATGGAATTTAGGTAAATTGCTATATACTGTAAATAATAATAATAATAATAATAATAATAATAATAATAATAATAATAATAATAATAATAATAATAATAATAATAATAATAATAATAATGATAAATAGTGTATGATCGTGTTAGGCAGGGAGCGAGACAGAGGAGGGGGAAATGTTAAAATCACAACAATGTCAACGAGAAAAAAGAATGGTGAAACGCCTATAAGCTGTTTACAAAATAGACTAAATCAGATAAAGTGAGAATATATATATATATATATATATATATATATATATATATATATATATATATATATATATATATATATATATATATATATATATATATATATATATATATATATATATATATATATATATATATATATATATATATATATATATATATATCTGATCGAAAGCACTGTTAGCTGAGTTGATAAATTCTCATGAGGACTGTTTTCTGGTCAACACTGGTTCGAATTCAGTACGGCTCTCATTTTTTCCCTCCATGGTCGGCTGTTTGATCTCCTCTCGGTTAATTCCGGTGCCGGACAAAATATGTTTCCAAATAGATTGTCTCTACAATCATCATATATATACAGCATCGCCCATAAAAAGGTACAAATAACCAATTTTTTTTTTTTAATAAAAAGTTCATTTTCTCCTAAACCGAACATACCAGGATTTTATTATTTCTATTGGAGATTTATACCATCAGAATAGATATTATTAGGTATTATTTACTTCCAAACTCTCCAGCATTGAAACTTTGTAACCATTTCTCTTCAAGAGAAATTATCTAAAATCAATATTTTGTATGTTCGCTTTTTTTTTCATTCTTTTAATTCTGTCTTTTATATATATATATATATATATATATATATATATATATATATATATATATGTGTGTGTGTGTGTGTGTGTGTGTGTGTATGTGTGTTTGTGTGTGTGTGTGTGTGTGTGTGTATGTGTGTTTGTGTGTGTGTGTGTAAAATGTATAAGCAAGTTGAAACTAAAGACTGCTTGTGTCATTTAACGACAAATACAGAATAACCGTTTGGCCAACCCAATATGTTTTCTGCAATTCTCCGATCTGATATACAGTGAATGCAAAAAGTACCCAATACGTTTCAAAAAGTTCATTTTAACGCATACATAAGCTTTCAAAATTGACAGAATTCGGACCAAACTTTTCTGATTTTTGTACGTAACCTCTCGGTGTGTAATCTCGTTTCAATATTTTTCTTATTTTTATTATCTTAATCTTCCGTCCAAGTTTTTTTAATTTTGAAGCTGTATGAGGATGTCAAAATGATATTGTCGAAGTTTATCGGATACTTTCTGCACTCACTGCGAGAAACAGTCAGCCAAAACTGCCACCAATACTGTCAACATCGGTTTCTTTAGTTTCCAAGTTTCGTTGGTTGGCTGGCTGGTTATGTATTCCTACATTTATGTCTAGAAAGAACATGTTTTGTTTAATCCCTGCAAAGTTGTCATTTCTACTTACTATTGGTCCCTGATTTTATATCTGGCAGTATCATTATCGTTCCTTTTTCAAAAATTCAGACTGCTTCAGTGATCACTGCACAACAAAAGGCGAGAGAAGTCAATTATTCATGGATCACGCCCTTGGAATAATTTTTTCATCATCCCCAACACGGCTTAAGGCCATAAGACAGTTTCTATTGGGTGACTAATCACACCTGCTGCTTTCTTTTTTTCAAGTCTGGTAACTTGCCCTGATAAACAAATGGATACTATGTCCTGAAATCGTTTCTCTTGACTCGGTTTAAGAATTGCTGTATTGGATTTCCACCGTAGTTGACCCAGACATCGCATTTTTGTGCGATGGACCCGCATCTACTCAACACTAGTTAAGAATCATAAAACGTGCACAGGAGAGAATCATTCTCAATGTAAATCACACGGACAGATCACAAGAAGAACGGGGATCAGATATATCATTGAAAAAAACATTTGGAAATTTCAAAAAAAAAGATGGCGTGACGAACTAGTCAAGATCGGGATGAATCGGCTCTGCAACGCCCATGATTGAGGTCTGGCAAATTTCTGAGAAGATCCTTGTTCAACGAAAGATGCTGAATGGATGATGATGCGAAGGAGGAGAACGATGGTAATTATGAAAACTACGGTCGCAGCTGTATTAGTCATCCGTTTAGGGTTCGAGTTCGGTACCAGATTCTGATGTGATTTTTTTTTAATCTGATTTTATTTCCCACTGGTAAGTGTCGTTAGGTAGGCTGGGACGGCAGTCAATGCCTTGGTGAGTCTGTGCGACAAACAGGCCGTTGGAGTTGAATGTTACAGTGCCACGCCCCAGATCCAACGCCAGCAAGTTCGACCTCTAACCTTTTCATCTGTTCCACTCTCCCTCGTTTTACTTGAGAAGTCCACATCCAGTTGGCTAAGCCCATCAGAGCTTCACTAGCAGATTGATTATGATTTCCTTCTGAAGATAGCTCCTGGTTGTATACGACATCTATCACATCATCATCCAACTCTTACTAAAACTTTAGGATATTGATTATTACTTTGAAGAGTGGAAAAAGCAACACTTCAGGCATGATGCTTTTATATCAGTCAAAAACGGTTCTATTTCTATGCTTAATTTCTTTTGGTTCAAACTCTGGTTATTATGGGAATTGACTTTATTTTTCAGCTGTAACAAGAATAATCTTCACAAAAATTAAGAGCGTAAACCGATGTGTAAAATTAACATTCTTTACCGTGATTTGAACGTATGACTAATTGGCCAATTGATTGCCTGGTAGTTGTCATACTGATCGAGCTAAATTGTACAAAAATATATAATTTCATACTGTTTTATATATCATATATACAAGACAAAAGTTGCAGTAATCATCTTCCACCGAAGAGGAGTTTGATCCTATAGTAACCAATCCTGTAATGAATTTATTCAATAAATTTCATATATATTCTTTATGATATAAAGTTTTTTACAACATTTATTTTAATAGCAAAACAATGAGTTTATATCTATGATTATAAATTTCTCCAGTTTTAATATCTTTTGCTTAAAGTTATCAGTCGAGTATTATAATCAAAAATACCCTGGGTAGTGACTCCCTCTGCAAAAATAAAAGTAAGTCTTCTTTACGTAATACCTTCACGTTGGCTACGGCTTCAGCCGACACTGATTAGGGTTCACACATCACAATATTTCTTACTCGGCCCCGTTCACGAAATGTGAAATAGAATCAGCGGTTAGAAGCACCCCAAGTGACGTCACCCTGCAGTATTTCACCCATGGTTAGGAGGAGGGGTTGATTCATGATTTTCCTAAAGGAAATGATGTGCAGAGTTTGACCTCGACAAGCCCAGTCAATTTGCCAGGCTGTAACCCACTCGGCAACCTTGCAACGCATGTAAACCGATGAAAAAAATCGAAATCATCAAAAATCGATGGGCTGAATACAGAGAGAGTGGGGGGGGGTTCTTTCAAGAATCCTAAAAAGAAAATAAAGTGTGAGATGTGACAGAGAACGAGGTCGAAACCAGAGAAGAGAATGACTCTTTGCGAGCCGGCATGCAAACAGCAGGCAAGAGACTATTTCGAAGGAGACTGTGGAAACTAGGTTTTATGTGGTTCTAATACAGAAAACACTGGCAACCTCTGAAAGTAGGTGTTGGAACAAGTAACTTTTCACTGGTCAAATCACCTAAACTTTTATGTGAGCCAAGATTGTGTTATTACAATATTTCAGTCATCACGATTCATGAGCGTTTGTTTTTGTCTATATTTTTTTTTGTTTTAGTTTTTACCAGTCATATCTCGATTACCTCTCAATCTTTTCTCTTTTCACATTATATATTTCGATGGTGATATTTATTTATAAATTGTTTAAACAGCACGGTAATAATAAATGTATCTATTTCCTTTGCAGCGAACGTACTGTCTACTCGTTTGGGATTTGTTTTTGTTTTTTTGTAATATTTCGCCATAAGTCGGCACCGTTTTAGAACTGAGTTAAACATTATAAATTACTTGTTCAGAATGTGCAGTCCTCTTCGTGACGTAATGTTTTGGTCGTCTATTTCATGAGCAGGGGTCACGATTGTGCCATCATACATTTTTCGTCATTGCAATTCATGAGAGTGTGTTTCTTAGTGTTTGCAAGTTGTATTTCGAGTGCCTTTCTCATCTTTTTTCTTGTTTCTTTTTTTGTATTTTTGCAATGTGTGATTCGTAGTTTTTGCACAAAAAAGCAAAAAGAGAAAAGGCAATCGTAATTCGACTGGCAAAAACTAAAACACACACACACACATGAATCATGATGATGGAAAATATATGATAACACAATCGTGGAAACCGCTTATGAAATAATGATGACCAGAACTTTACGTTATAAAGATGGTAACAAATTAAAACGGCTTTGACCGACAATGTGGAAATAGTACAAATGAAAACAAATAGATTGTAAGTTCACTGCTAAGAAAAATATACATTCGATCAAGAGATCCATAAAATACATTGACAATTACGTTTTTAATTCTTTTTATAAGTCTCTAGTATGACAAGTTTTACACTATGTAGAAGCAATTTGGTTCCTTTATCTCGTTAGACATACTAAATCGATTAACAATGTGCTGAAAAGAGCAACAAAATTACTTCCCCCTCTCTTTTTTATTATTATCATTAGTAAAGTATACCCATCAAAAATGACAATGGTCATTTATGTATGGCTCAGCACTAAGGAACGTAAAACTATTTTATTAAGTAATTTATTTTTAATGATGATTCAAGTAAGCTAATAACAAGCTTTTCTAAAGTCACAACTCATCTCAAGTTGATTAAATATGTGAGGATTTCAGAGTTTCTATGGCGTAATTTTTAATGTTATTTCATCATAAGAAGGCAAATCAGCCAATGAGAACATCCCATTTGAGCGCAAACAAACAAACAATCAGAAAAAATGCCTATAAGCTCATTAAATGGTGAGATTATTATTATTATCATCATTATCATTATTCGTAAATTATATCAAAATTGATATTGACCAACGCTTTAAAAAAAAAAGAAGGATATCACTATCATCAAAAATCGATAGGCTGCCATTAGCTAAACCCTGAGAAAGTTCTTTTTTAAGAATCCTAAAGAAAAAAATAGGACAAATGAGAGGAAACAAGGACGAAATCAGAGAAGTGAAATACTCTGGCTTCCTTTTAAATGTTAAACAAACACTTCGTTCTGGAGAGTTTGTTGTAAATATCGTCTGTTATTTACATGCACTTCAAACACAAACTGATCTCTCCTTTCAACATTTGGAGAGAAAAAATATGCAAACTTTCTTTTACCCTCCTGTTGACTTCTTCATGACTCCGACATCTCTCTTTCATCTTCAATGTTCTTCTCACTCATGAAGAAGCCTGGTCCTACCTGACCTTGAGAGCCTCTTTAGGAGGTCGAGTGATCTCATCAATACGTCATTCATCCATCAGCCAATAGAATATTAGAACAACATCTTCACGCTACAACATCGAAATGCGAATAATACTTTAAGACGTGTAATTTGTTTTGATTCTTACGTAAGCTGAGGGTCTACTTAATGCTTTCTCCATAAAACACGTAGAAATTCAGATAGATAGATGGATAGGTCTGGTTAATCATTCAATCGCAACCATCACGTGACCAACGTCTTTTGGCAGTATGCAGTGTTGGAGGTGATCAATTATGAATTTGTAAAAAGGCTTGATCAATTGATAAGTGATTTCTCCCATCTTTTGCCGGGCAAAAATCACTTGTTGAATTTTCAAAAAACGGTCTTGAATTCGGCTGGAGACAAAGTGGGGGATCAACCAGGGGTAAACTTACATTGTAGATTGAACCCCCACCCTATAAAAATACTTTAGAAGAGCGGTAGGGGATAAAAAAAATATTTATCTTGGTATATCAGAGAGTAAATGTTGGAATTTCAACCCTCTAGCTCCATTGGTGTGGCCTGTATCCATGATTCATACAATGCCAGCCAGCGAACTTGAAAACTGAAGAAACCTTGAAGAAACAGCTTAGGTGACAGTTCTTGTTTACGGTTTCTAATAGATAGATAGATAGATAGATAGATAGATAGATTGATAGATAGGTTTGTTTCTGTCCAATCTCAGTGAAATTGATATCAATCAATAGCTGAATGCCTGAGAAACTTTTGACACTTATGTTTACGATCTATCTCCATTATTTCGGTGCTGACACTAACGTTTGAACTGAGGCGCAAAATCGCAGCCTGAAAAGTTTTACGGTTAGCGATTTCATTTTGTGAGGCTACATCAAGAGCAAAGCTTATGCAACTAGATCAAGGGGCCTTTAGGAACCCGAGGCCAGAATCAGAAATTGTTGAGCAAACATCCCACTCGAAATGTCGGGGATGCCTGCATCAATCGCTGGCTTGGCTCAAGTCCTATGAATACATCGGTTCACTTGTAAAAATCTACCAGTCAAGTTATTCGGTAATCGTTTGAGCAAGGTTTGCAAAGAAATAGGATGTAACGACTAATTATGGAATAAATGAAAGCAGAAAACCTGACCGTTTAAAACTGTATTTTATCGAATTTAGCTAGAAAGGATATGATTTAGGGTAAGCGAACTCACGTGAATAAGAAGTAAACAGTCTCTTATCTATTCCGAATTGTCTGTGTAATTTACATTTTCTGCTTTTATCATGTACAGCGGTTATAGTAGTCACCTTTCCGTCTTTCTTTGCGAACCTCTTCCAGAAAATTACCGGTAATTCTCATTTGAGCGATTTGAACAACGAAATTCTCAAACGATTCGAGTTCATGTGTACCGATTTTTCTAAAGTTTTTGCCTGTTTTGAAATTTGAAAAAAAATTATCAACCTACTCAATATATACTGTCATGCAACCAACGTATTTTGGCAGTATGTCGTGTTAGGGTGATCAATTATAAAGTGGAAAGAGGGGTAATCAATCAATAAAGCATTTCTCTCATTTTTTTATGTTGGGAGGCGATCTCTAAAAAGTCCAAATTTTCAAAAGGTGAGTGTGAACGCTGCATTTAAACTTTCAGCCTTCTAGCTCCATTGGTACTGCCTGTACGCGAAACACATACATTTATATATGATGGCTTCCATCTGGTTTTTGAGTATAGCCATCACTCCAAAGAGATGTGCTTTTTAAAAGAATTGGTACACAAGAAAATTTGAGGTACGAGTACCTGGTGTACAATGTCCATGTACCCTTGCACGCCTTTTTAGTCCTCTACTTGACTTGCATTCTTTTCTACAAACGTAACAGATTGTGAGATCTGGTGCTATTCGATAGTTCACCTGTTGCCTTTTTTTCATGTCTTCGTAGATGCCTTTCCAGTCCATCTTTTGCATACATGCTCAGCCAGCCAGCCAGACACTCTTAAAAACTAAAAAAACTTATCTTGGTGACAGTTTTGGTAGGCGATTAGTGATAAGTGTATCGTAACTTTTGACAGACCCTGTACATTAAGTGATTTTTTGGCCTGCCTCGTGGCTGGAATAGTAATATATTTCCCACTGATGCCAGAGATCGATGTTCGAACTAGATGAAAATGAGCATGTCGGTTACTGATTTTCTTGGTCAGCGGACCCTCTCCACTTGAATTTTCATACCCCCATCCTTCTCTTTGCGGTATGGTCAGACAGCCAGATTACCAGATAGACAGATGGGCCGAGTAGAAAACTGAAAAAAATTATTCTAATGAGAGTTCTTTCTTTGCTTAGCTTAGCTCAGCTTAGCTTAGTGATAGTTTCTGGTCCAGGTTTTATGTTAAATCCTCTTCTACAGACTGCTGTAATTATTTTAGATTTTCTCATCACTTCCAAATGTTTATTGTGGACTTATAGTTGAATAGAATCTCCTGCATATCCCATTATTCATCGCGTCTGTTCTTAAAAGAACTCATATTTTTCGAATGCACAATCAAGTAGAATATTCCAGATCTCCACGAGGCGGACATTGAAACTATATCATTGTATATCAAGCCTGGTTCTTTGTTGGTGCATTTTCTGGTTTCACCCGTTTCCTGTTCTCTCTGTATTTTCTTCCCACATTTTGCCATTTGGTTTACGGTATCGAAAATGAGTGCGTTTTTTGTCTACGTGTGTTTGTGGGTGTACGCCCAAATCCAACCCGGTATCATTGAGTGAAAAAGAAATCAGGATTTTGAATGCTGATTTTCTACGTTGGCAAACCCTACTTATTTGGAATATATGCAAAGCAATCAATTTTTCTGAGATGGTATTTTTTTTCTTCTTTATTTTAATTATGAAGCTGTTGGTACGATATCCGACGATATTATCGAGGGGACAATACGGATAATAGTAGAATTCACATCGAGTTTATCATATCAACATGTTTCACTTTTCAGCTTCGTCAAAGTGGTAATCTCAAAGGAAATATGTTGTTTTCTGTGTGTTTTTTCCATTACTTCTTTGACATAACCGAAAGGCAAAACATGTTCGTATAATAAACATGATTCAAATACTATTATTTTCCGTACCGTCCTCTCAATAAATGTGATTTTACAGTTAGTATCGATCATGAATTATGATTCAATCGTCACCTCCTACTACATTATAGATTTGAGATAAAAGTTTTTTATTCAATTTCTTTCGATCAGTCACAATTCCTTCCAGATGATTGTAACCATTCATTGTTCCAAGTCTTGATGCAGGTAGTCTAAGAAGTTTTCATTACCTGATGTCATTACTGATTGCAACAAGAAGGGGGGCTCGCATTTTTCAAGGAAATCTTCTGCGCTTCATTGGTACTTCGAATCGGGCGGGCCATGTTGCACAAATGAATGACAACCGATGGACATCACGACTCACAACATAGATTCCCAGAGATCACATGCTAAATCGAGGCCAACAGAATACAAGATGGAGAGATGAACTAGACAAATTCAGAAAATTCTGGCTCTGCGACACCCATAATAGAGAATTGTAGCGGATCTTGGGGAAGGTCTATGTCCAACAGCAGACGTTAAAAGTCTACTGAGGAGGAGGAGGAGGAGGATATTTGTTGGCATAGTGCTTTGTATGATAGTCAAAGGAGGTATCCAAAAGCTCGTCACCTCGAAACTTCCACGTCTTGACCCAGGGCTTTTTTGTTACTACCTTCATATTCTTTGTTTGTCTTGTCCACGACACTTCAAATCATTCTCATTGCTTACAAGAACATTTGTCAAGTCTATTAGTCAGTGAGGTAAATTTTAATGGATATAAACACAGATGCAGAGTGTCGTAAAAATGGGAGTTTGTCAGTTTAAGGTGAAAGAAAATGTCGCTATCTTCTTCGTTGTCACTAAAGTTGTGTTTTTTGTCGGTCTTGTCTTTTGTTGTAAGTTATTCACGTTGTCTGCCTGTTACGTTGGCCAACGAAGTTGTGTAGAATCTTGTGAGACGAATTGGCTGGCAGAGAAGGAATAGTTGTGTACGAAAAACGTGAGTGATTTCTCCTAACCTCTGTTTTAAGTTATCGTTAAATTGTCATGAAATTTACCCACCGAAGATACATCAAATACTTGTTATAGGGGTTGACTTTTAAGGCGTGGATATTTTGGAAACGTTTATATTTATACGGTGAGCTGGTTTTCTTTTGATAGATTGTTTGTGAACATGTCAACAGCACATTTTATCTCAATTAGCCATATGCCTTGATAAGGTAAGCTTAGTAAACATCGAACTTATATCCAATGAGGTTATACAATCTTTAAAACAAACATAAAAATAGTGCCAGAGTATTTACCTTGACTTTGGTGTTACGTAAATTCTAACTAAAATAAGTCTTGTTAGCCAAGTCTTAAAATAAGTCTTCGTCGGAGCGTCTAGGAAACAGAAATGTGTTTTGAATTGTTGTTAGAAAGGAACAGGCGCAAATATTTTTGTCAAACAGTTCCATCCACAGGATTGGAGGAAAAACAAGAACAATCTTCACCAAATTTTGGGAAGTAATTTCTCCACTGTCCGTCTGTCCGGTCACGTTAAACCAAACATATGAAATAACATCCCTTACTGTGATTTGAACTCACGATCCAATGATCGATCGGTGGCTCTTCCACTTTGTGGATCAAACTGACTAGTCTTTCATATCTACGAAAATGGATGTTGTAATTTATTCGTTGATTTTATCGACAATACAAAGGTTTCAGAAATCATCTTCACTCAGAATAGAAGTAAGAGTGAAGTATAACCCTGTTGCAGCCAGATTTGTTTTATTTCTTTTTATATGATAAAGTATTATAAATCAATAATGTTCATTTTTTATGACTACTATTTACCTTCATCTTCATTTTTTGTTGCTTTTTGTCTCAATCTTCACTCAAACCAATTTCCCTTCGACAGTGAGTAAACAGCGCTGATCGGGAATATAAACATACTTATTAATTTCCTAGTTTACCAGTGCCGTCAAAAATGATGCATATATGAAATATATAGCTACACGTTGTATTTCATTGACGTGAATAAAAGAGTTTTGCGTTGCAGTGAAATTGGTGGATAGCCTTCTATACACATGGCATTTTCATATATGTAGATAATAGAGATTTGCGTTGCAGTGAGATTGGAGAATAGCCTTCTATATACATTGCATTTTAAATGTATGGATAAAAGAGATTTGCTTTGTAATGAAATAGGAGAATAGCCTTCTATACGCATTGCATTTTATAGACGAGGATAATAGAGATTTGCATTGCAAAGAGCTTGGAAAATACTGTTCTAATGATCATGAATGGATTTTTATCATCTTTTTCAGTTTTTATTTCTTCGTTTTATTACTTCGTAGTTGGATAGTTATTGGAGTTCTGCTTTGTTGTCAACAGATAGCAATGTCCCTCCAGCTCTGGTGACTCTGTCCACTAGTCTCTTTGATATGTTTCTTTTTAGATTCCAATTTCCTGTAGATATATAACGAGTTGGCATTTTAGTAAGTCCAGATTTTGTTGGTTTTTCTACATGTCTCACACATAAAGCGGTTTGTTTTGTATTCTTTCAGTCTCACCAGTAAGATGTTTCAATGTAAGATGTGGATTAGTAGCCGATGTTATTTACGTATTTCATTCCCAAGACGATGCTCCTCCATCTTTCGTGATGATTTCTACTTGTCTCTTTCAGTTTAGTTAGTCAAACTTCAACAGAGTGGACTTTATCATTGCGATTCGTCAGATCTGGTATTTAGGGTGTGTATATTTCAGAATGAATAACAGAGAAAGAAAAAGTGATTCCGGAACGCCATGTTGTATCTATTTGCGTTTCCGAATTCTCAGTAATTTTTTTGTAAACATTGAATTCTGTAATGAAAAATATCATTCTTTTATGATGACAAACATATATATTTCATTTATTTTTCTTCTCAGGGAAAATGCTTCGCTAGTAAAGATATCATTTAAACAGTTAATATGTCAATAGAAATATTAAACAATAAAACAACCCGAGAATTTTCAAAAAAGGCAGTAGATATTCGTCCGTAATCTTGAGGTATTTGTTTGGCTGTGTTATTTATAATTACAAATAAAATTACTTTTTCAATAGTAGTTTATTGGTGTAGTGGTGTAGGGCGCTCTGACAGGCATCAGTGAATTTTGGGATCGAATCCAACTGGGAGTTGATATGAGACACGTAGCTTTGGAATTATATTGTATGAAGAAATGAATTCTGTTTTGTTTACTTTTTAGATTTCGATGAAACAAGGGATTTTGACCGTAGTGCAGCCAAGCTTGTTATAATTGTATTCTTCTTCCGATTCAGCATTTTATCGCATCGTCAGGGAATTAAATTATATTTTACTACGTCAATTGTGTGTCTTTCATTAGAACGTGAATTAAATTATATTTGACTACATAAGTTGCGTCCCTTAGCATGACAGAAGACATCTGCACATTGCTAATTACTATATGTGTGCATTTATTTATGTTAGCCTGCTTCACAGCGAACTGAATTCGAATTTCGGCTAAGCTGCTTATTTTCACTCAGCAGGAATGAACATGAGAAAGGCATGAATCCACCTCTCTGTTACCTCTGCCCTGTCACTGTGTATCTTGACAAAATGTCTCGTTAATGGTATGCCGCTGTGGCTGACAGATGGGAGCGGGTAAGTGAACTCTTGGGCAAATCACTGTCCTATAACTACTTTAATTGCTTTGAATTAATCTCCTTCGAATATTTTTCACTATAGTTACGAATTTACTATAAGTGAAAACAGAATTGTGATCATTCTAAAATTTCGTTTATATGCTTTTTCATACGAGAAAATTTTCTCGACAATTTTTTTTCTTATTTAATGACTAATAAAAATTAGTTTGGCGGGGGTTGTCCGAAGAATACAGGTATGGATTCTTTGTTTTTGGAGAATCGTATAAAAGTTTGGAAACTACTGGTCTACGCGGTTAAACAAACGTGACTAAACAACGTGACCAAGTAGGCCGTGGTTCAACCAACCACCGAGTCTTACCAAAGACAAATTGTTCTCAATGCCTCTTTGCTAACAAAACAATTCATTTTTCATACAATATAATTCCAAAACTATGTGTCTCATATCAACTCCCAGTTAGATTCGATCCAAAATGACAACGATTAGGGAACATCTCGAGGCTAAAGCGGTTACGGCAAGATCATGTTGGGATACACTGGTTAAGCAATGTCAGTACCGAGATGGGTAACCATCTTTGAATACCGAGTGCCATGGACAGAAAGAAGCTGCAACAGGCCTGGCAAAGCAGAAGTAGCTCTTATTGACAATTTCCTGCACGTACGTAACCCTGCAACACCTGGATGAGAGTGCAATACGATGATACATACCTACAAAGAAGATCAACTGATATAAACACGTACATAGGTATACCAATAGGCCTGTGATCTAAGGATGGAAAAACGTTTGTTTTGCTCAAAAAATATTTGATTTCCAACATTATCTTCTTCTTGTCAATCAACTTGACTCAGCGATGGACATTACACAGATCGAGCATTATACACCGAGAATTTCAGGTCCAAATTCAGCTAATAAACGTCTGTTCAAGGGTTCATTGATCCATCTTCGTATACGTCCGTGGGGTTACTCGACAGCTGGGATAACTTGAACGTAGAGCTCAGTCTGTCCAGTAAAGTTACCCAGCTATTCCCATCGTACACAGCACTCGAAATCCCCCTACCAGGAAATAGAGAACTTTATTTCATATCCTTTTTATGGAAAATCTGTTCTGCGCCTTAAATTCCCTGCAAATGTGGGTAAGTTGTTGGTTGATACATCAATAATGACAAATAAGGCATTTATTTTATAAAACATTTTTTTCCAAAATAAGCTCTTCCCTTGTCAATGCACTTGATTCTGTGAATATTGTACAGATCGAACATCATAGGGGAGAATAAGTTTAGTTGAGTCGAGGAGTAGGTTGAATCACTTACTTTAATTTTTGTTTCCACCACTTGATGGCGACACTTTTAGCCTCGTTTTGAGCAGAACAATTTCGGCCATTTTTCTACCAAGTTTAAGACATACGAGTAGTAAGCATGAAAAGATTATTTTAAAAAATGTTTTTCATCCTGTTAAGTAACTTTTCCACTTTGACAAACGAGTGTCTAGATCATGCTGTATTGTGCGGTTGGTGATAACGTAGTCCATGTTTTTAAGAAGTTGTAACGTGAATATACTACATTTCAAACATCTTTTTTCAAGATGTTTCCTTGGAATAAACTATTAAAAAAAACATGTGTTTGGGACTGGTTGGTACAATGTATGTAAGGCTACTTGCTTCGCTGTAATCGAGGCAGAGAAAAACAAAAAGCCTGCAAAATAAGAAAACCGACTTCAAACAACTTTTAAAAATAGATTCAGAAGAAAAAATGGAAAAAAAAGACCAGAATCAAGAGAAAGTGATAGATTAATATCATTTATGAATCCATACTGTCATCATATTCCTAGAATCTTTCTCTGTACACGATTTCCTATCAATGTAAATATTTCTGTCAGGTTGAAAAATGTTCATTCCTCAATTACAACCATGTATTCATCACATATGTACTTATCAGCAGGAGAACTGACTTGCCTAGTCTGATCGTACCAACTATTCTCACTGATGACGTAGGTTGGTGCACATTTTTTCCAAATGTTTAAATGATGATATGATAAATTTGAATAATGTTTAAGTCTTAGACGACGCACCGAAAGGAAGTTTCTTCTCCGTAGTAAGTTTTGGCCTTATTTGCATTTTAATGGATTCATTTCAAGGAAATTACAGCAATCTGAGTGGAAAAAATGTACCCACTAACCCCGATCTCCTTTAGAGTGATCTAAATTCAGCCAATAAATGTGTGTCGGGCTACGGACTTATTGATTAAGCCTCGTATACGCACCCCCCACCACACACACACACACACACACACGCAACACATGCACGTATTATATAATTGTTTTTCGATACTTACTAAGTTTAGTTTAGCACGGATATGATGGCAAAATAGGAAGATTATGTTACGCCAATCTTTCAAGTGGGGAAGGATTTTGGCGTAGAATTCAGCACTCGAAACACAGATTGTTCATCGTGATTCGAACTCTGACCTCTGGCACCGAACGACATTGGTATTGAAATGGTATGATAAATGATAATTTGGTGCAAATGCCGAACAGCTGTTGAATGGTCAACTGCAACCACTCGAGTTGTTTTGCTTGGGCCTGCCTCAATAATGGCCCTCAATTAGATATCGTTAATCAGAGAAGAACTATCACGGACCTCCACACCTTTTCAAGGCCTTACATCCCGTTCCGAATTTATATAACAAAATCGGTCGAATTTGCTCGTCTTACTTTCAATTAAAAGCCTCAACAAAACCAGGATAGATAGTGAGAAGAAAACGCTCAGCTTAAATACATAAAGTGAAATCCATGCTTTAAAATCTTATATTATATGAACATGGTTGAATAATAGTTTGTTTTTTTTTACAAAATAAGCTTCAGAGTTTCAAAAAACTGCAATCATTCTTGCAGCAACTTAATATCTTGGCGATAAGAAATTTCAAAGTATTTACAAAGTTTGGCTAAGTCTGGCATAAGATTACAGTTGTAGAGCACTTAATGAGAATCGAACTTTCTTCATGCACAAATAAATCGGTGAGACTAGCTTGCTAACCGTGCTGCGACAGCAGTCACCCTATGCCCACGTTTATATTTAGTAAAAGATTTCGCTTTCTTATAACTTCCTCCTAAAAAATAAACCGTGTATTTGTGAGACATAGAAATGTTAATGCTATTGTTCCGATCATTTCAATTCCCTTTCAGTCAATTCAAAGTTTAGAGAAGAAAAAAATAAGCATTTTCGTCCCTAATTATCTGTCTCCTTAGAAAAAAAATTGATTCACATTCTCAAGTTCACAAACAGAAAAATCGATTGATAAATGTTAGGACTATTATAATAATTCTTTTTCACAGTTTCCTTTGACTCCACCACACAATTATTCAGAATAAGGTTTTAAACAATTGTTCATCCCACTGTACGGATATCTCTATGCACCAATTTACCTCGAAATTCCAATTCATCAAATGGCTTCCGAGCCTTGATTTAAACGCAAAAGCCTGTGGAAAATGTAGAAACTCTTATTTTAATTTTTCAAATTACCTTCAACTCTTCTCAAACAATAGCCAAGAATGAGGTATAAAACAATTGTTTATCTCGACGCACGTCTGTCTTTACGCATGTCTCGTGTCTAATCCTATAAAATTCTAATTCATCTTACGATTTCCGATCCTCAAATTAAATGCAAAAGCCTATGTAAAATGTAGACACTGTTGTTTTAATTTTTGAAAGATTCTCCAACTCCATTCACACATTGGCTCGGAATAAATACACAGAGCAATTGCTAATTCTAACGTATCTATGTCTCTAAGCATCTATCTTCCTTTAAAAATCTAATTTGTTGAATGGCTTCCGATACTTGAATCATATGCGAAAGCCAGGGGAAAATGTAGATACTGTTATTTTAATTTTTCAAATTTCCTTCGATTCCATTGAAAAGTTTCCTCAGAATAAGGCACAAAACAATTGCTTATTCAACGTATACGTGTGTCTGCACGCATGTCTTGTGTCTCTTCCCATGGAATTCCAATTCATCAAACAGCTTCCGGTTCTTGAATGAAATTCGAAAACCATCAGAAAATGTAGAAACTGTTATTTGAATTTTTCAAATTTCCTTCGACTCCTTTCAAACATTCAATCTCAGTTTTAAAAAGTAAATAGAAGAAAAACAGTTCTTTTCTTCTCTGAATCCTTACTCCCTTATGCTAACTGCTCTTCAAAACAAAAGGTACAAAAGGCCCTTTATGTCATTTAGATTTTATCAATTACTTTGCGTTAAACCTTACGGGTTCAAGATTACATCGTTTTCGTTTCAATTTATTAATTATGGAACTTTTCATCTATCGATCTAGCTATCCACCTACCTAATTATCAGGCTCAAAAACCAACTTTAGGCCAAAGAGGGTGAGAAAGGTAGACTCTGCTTATCTGGTTAGAAAGCCGAAATGGATTGAGAAACGGACGGACAGGATAATAGATAGCGAGATAGACTGGCAGATATAGTGCTTCATAGGCAGGCAAATCTCTCGCTATTTGGAGAGAAATCCAGTCTATTGATATAGATAAATAGATCCATTCATTTCTGGTCATTTGCAGCCAAGCCAGTCAGAGGGTCCAGGGGGATCGGGGGCCTTTGTTTCGTGGTATTGAGCATAGTGTAGAGATAGGTCTCTTCCTTAGGCAGATTGATGTCATCGCTACGTGAGGTTCCCTACATGAACACAAGCCGCCTACGGCATCTAGTATTCAAAGACAGTCACCTATCTAGGTACTGACCAGGCACAACGGTGCTTAACTTCGATGATCCTAAGAGAACCGTCGTATCGAAAGCGATTTGGCCGAGATAGATAGATAGATAGATAAATCTCTTCATATCTGGTTTTTAGGGCCAATTTGTCGACAAAGATAGACAAACATATAAGTAAGGAGATAGATAGCAAAAAGGACAGAAAACCAAATGACAAGTAAGCAATTGTTGTTGTATTTTCAAATTTTCAAATGTTGTAAATTCAAAGTTATATTATCATCATCATCATCAGCATCTTTTTAGGGTCGGTCGTTGGCCATAGACCTTCCCCGACTGGAAGTTTCGCCCGACTCTTCTATCATCGGTGTAACGATTCCAGTACTCTCAGAATTTGTCTAGTTCGTCACTCCATCTTTTCTTCACCGGCCACAGTTTTGCAGATGATCTCTGGGGATACACATTGTGAGTCGCGATCTCTGGCTGTTGTCAAATATTTTTGCAATATGACCAGCTCATTGTCATTTGAGTTTTCTAATTCATTCTATGATATCTCTGACCCTTGTGTTTTTTTCTCTAATGAATTGTAATCTGGTGAAAGTTTTTAGAGCTTGATCAGAAAAAAATAAATAGTTTGGTTCCAAAACACAATAAACACCATTTGAAAAATTAATCTCTTTAAATAAATTGAAAATCAAGTTCTGGATATGAATTTCTTTTTTGATTCTATTACAACCTTTACATATATATATATATATATATATATATATATATATATATATATATATATATATATATATATATATATGAAAGGATAGTCTATAGCCACACTGAACAGTTATAATACAGCTAAACAGCTGTCTGTGGATGGCTCAATTATTAATTATAATGATAATAAAACTCCCTTACTCAAGATTGAGCACTCTTTAGATAAGGCAACTAGTTCATTATAAGCTATATAGCAATGCTCTTCCAACTCCGGAATAAGGTACTCTGGTGGATGGGGAATTGTGCGTAAGTAAATATATCGCTTGAATTCAGTCTTACTGACTGTCCAATTCTGTGTAGGGCAGGGTTAAATGCCAGCTTCTGGGTATGAAGCGAATATATATATATATATATATATATATATATATATATGTGTGTGTGTGTGTGTGTGTGTGCATGCAATAAGACGAAAAGTGCAAATCAAGAATTGGATTTTTAATTTAATCAAAAAGATGTTTTTCAAATGACGCTTATCGCGTTTTGGAACTACACTCTCCGATTATTTTTGTTAATTTAATTTTTTTCTCCCAGAAACTCTAAATTATCGTAAATTTCTGAATTTAACATTATATCAATATCTTATAAGGACAGAAAATAACCAAGTTTGTGAATGATGAGGTAGCGTTAAAATCAGTGAACAGTGATTAGACAAGCCGAAAGATTGTCCACGTATACTGGGTTTAAGCGTGAATAAGGTGGAATACCTGAGTCTTAAGAGACAACCCATATTGAAGTATGAACGGTCAGTGACAATGTCCTGGTTTCCTGTGCACGTGTTAAGTTAGTGATCCTTGTCAAGTCTGGTCGAGACGAGGATTTTATACCTATAAGTTCGTATGACTTTCCCGTAGGTTAACTTCTATCTCACCAATGGAGGCTGGGCAGGATGCAAGTCCACATCACACAGCTTAGAATGTACTGCTGAGTGCACAGGGAATTGAGGAGTTGTTCACCCTCTTCGATCAGACCAGGAATCGAACTCGGGAACCTCTGCGTGTGAGGCAGCCGTGTTAACAATTTCAATATCCCAACAGACTGGAAACGTAGTCGAGGCTAGAATGAAACCTTGATCACAGCCAAATTTTGCTGTTGTGATGTATACATAAGCATTTTAATGGATGAGGGCATCGGCGTATTTTTTATAGATCCTGTTTTTTTTTCCTAATTAGCGATGCATTTTTAAGACTGTTCTCCCAAGACTGGGAAAACAAAGGAATCAGAATAGACGACGATAACCTGAGTAACCTCAGATTTGCAGACGACACCGTCGATTTGGTAGAGAACCTCCACAACCTCCAACTAACGCTTGATGAACTGAACGAAGAAAGCAAGAAAGTCGGCTTTCACATGAATTTCTACAAAACTAAGATCATGTACAACCAGTATGTCGGGAATAAACGCATAGCGATAAAAATCGAAAACACGAAGCTTGAGAAAGTAGACCACTACGCCTACCAAGGAGAAATAGTCTCCGTGACATCCTGAGAAGAACTAAAGTGGAGAGTCACTCAGGGATGGCAAGCCCCTCGCAGAGAAAACTCAACCTTCCAGAACAAAATCCCATTAGTCCTAAAAAGGAGGGTATACAATCTATGCATCTACCCGATAGTCACCTATCATGAGTCATGGAACAGAAACATGGAACCTAACTATGGGACTGACCCGCAAACTGAGAACCATGCAAGATGCACATGAAAATATCATGCTCAACATTACATGGAGAGACTGCAAAACAGAATAGTATATTACAAAAAAAAAAATAGGAGTCCCAGACATCATAGAAACCATTAGGAAACTAAAATATGGACAAACAGACAGACACAAGTGAATACATATACCTCTTCCAACTACGTTAGCTGGGGTAAAACTCACTTTCAATATCGTGCTTTTTCGAAGATAGTTTAGCGCTCATGCACCTGTCCTGATTAAGCTATGGTATTCAAATCTTTTCAATAAATATCGATTCGAAGAATGGACTTTGAACTTTGATCTTTAAGCGCACAATCTACTTCTTTGTTCTCTAGCTACCTTTCGGGTAGAACATTGTACACTGTTATTTACACCAGTAAAAAGTACAACTCCCCAGCGATTCGTACGCCTAGATGATCGATTACATACTTGTTTAGTCTATGTCATTGTTGCTATACAAACGACAATTATCGACGAAAACAGTCTCGTCATACAAGAGCTGTGAACACATAACAAACAAACAAATGCTGCACACCTCAACATGCACTACCTGTCTGGTATCGATTCAATTTCTCTCTCTCTCTCTCTACCTCTCTCTCTCTCTCTCTATCTATCTATCTATCTATCTATCTCTCTCTCTTTCTCTCTCTATCTATCTATCTATCTATCTATCTATCTATCTGTTTATCTATCTCTATCTATCTATTTATCTATCTATCTATCTCTCTCTATCTATCTATCTATCTATCTATCTCTATCTATCTATCTATCTATATATATATATATATATATATATATATATATATATATATATATATATATATATATTGCCTAGACTGGTATTTCTCAAACTATTTCAGTGTCATTCACCTTCAAGTCTTAATTGCTGCACTCCTACTGATTTGACTTTAATTTTCCTCGCGAGAGAGAGAGAGAGGAGGGAGAAAAAAGAGGCAGATTCTATTCCTACGCCATCGATCAAAGAATGAAAGAGAGAAAGAAGGAAAGAAAGAAGGAAAGAAAGAAAGAAGGAAAGAAAGAAAGACGGGAAGTGGGAAGCAAGAAGAGCTCGAGAGGAAGAGAGAGAGAGAAAGGTATATAAATAAAGAAATAAAGAGAGAAAGAGAAAATGGGAAATTATGGACGCTAGATTGAATTATCTGGTGTCACTAAATAGATTATTTGAATCAGAATTCCTTCCTTTTTTTATCTTTCTTTATGTACTACAAGCACCGTCTTGGGTCCTTGACGTCGTATCCACGTATACGGTACTTCACTGAGAGAAAAAGGTTCAAAACAAAACCTGACACAATATTTCTGCATCACAACCGGTGGAGACCAAAAAATTAATTTTCTGAATGAATCAAATTTTGGTTCCCGAAAACGTTAATTCTTCTCTAATATACTTACCTGCCTGTCTGTCTCAATATTCAATTACGCATGCATTTGTTTGGTGATATCTATCCATCTATTTGCCTGGGTGCCGAAATCTGTCCATATCTATCTAGCTACCTACATACAAGTAAACATTAATTTGTGGGCTGTTTATCTATTTATCTATCTATTTATCACAGTCAGTTCATATTTACAATCTACCAGTATGCTTTCCTGTCCCAATCCGTTCATACCAATCTAGCTGGCAATTAAGCCGTTACATATGAAATGTAATTTTTTGATTAGTACGAAGAAGGATGATATAGACAACAGTAAATATTCAATGAAACATATGAAGCAATAACTTTTCCCAGCCATCCTATTATACATATCCGGATAATTGAACCTTCTATTATGGTTATAGAGTTGAAAATACTTTAGAAGATGATAATTCGTAGGGATACGTCAGGCTTGTATGGAGGATACTACAAGATTTCATTTTTTAAGGTATGAGCTTTGGAACATTTCAATCAGTTCACATGGAACTTGTTTGTGGCCATAAAATATTTGCTTATTACTTTGTATCTATGTATATAATACAAAAGCCAACATTTCAAATGCAAATTTTCAAAACAGGCAGACAGGCCCACTCCATTTGGAAGTTTGACGCAACACAATCTTCCTAGCACTGTTTCACAACATTTGGCCTTATTTCAGACTAAAAGGCTCACGTAGCTAAGGCGTGTATTTCTCACCGGGGATTTCGCTAGAGATTGGTGGTGATTTGGGGGGCCCAGGCAATATGCTCCTACCCCCCCCCCGACTTTAAGTAAGATTTTTCAGCAGAAATACAGTAGTTAGACAACTATTTATAAAAATTTTGATGGCTTTACAATCTGGGGACGTTTTTAAATGCCCCCCTCTCCAGCCATGCTGATGTTTTTCACTGAAGTCAATGATTGGTGATCTAGCTTAGATTTTAAAAAGATTAGAAGATTAGATGCTGATTTTTCAATATTGAGCAGGATTTGTCAAAGGGGGTCGATATGCTTATTTAAGGGGTCGATAAGTGCTTGGCTTTCAGAAGGGATCGATAAACGCTTTAAAGGATCTATAATTGATCTTTTGGGGCGAAAAGTTAACCTTCGTAGAGTGAACAAGAGTACATAGTATACAACATGCTATCATAATTATTGTATCAGTTTATACATGAATTATGATGAATGAATTATTTCGCTTGGTGCAAAAATAATTGCGGTTTTTGCACTAAATCCAGATTTTTCTCTGATGTGATTCCTAGAGATCATTGAGTTTTGTACAAAACCAATTACCATACAAGAACTGGAAACCAGAATAGGAGTAAAAGAAGCCACCATCAATGCTTGACTTCAAAATGTGTGCCGATCATCAGCTTGAAATAGTGCATAAAAATAGAAAATATAACCCATTGCAGATGTCTATCTTTAGAACTGTAGCTTGTTTATTACGCCAGTAAAGTTATTTCCGAACAAATTGGTCTTTGCTTTGAGGTCACCCTATGTATTTTATGGTACAATACGAGAATTGAAACCGGAATAGAAAAAATGTAGCCTCCATCGAGGTTGAATTTTTCCAGAATCTGTACAAATCAGCATCTTGTCCGATTGAATGAATGCATCGAAATGGACGACAGTTGAATTTTACGTGTAACGCATTGCATGTAAGAAACTTTCAGTCAAAATTTTCAACAAAGGTTTCATCTGTTACCAGGTTGGTCCGGCTGTCTTACTGGCTAGCTGGCTCTGTGTGTATATATATCAAGCGCACAGGCCTCACCAATGGAGCTAAAAGGCTGAAATTCAAACATTTACTCCGTACTATGTCTAAAAAAGCGTTTTGTTTTTGTTTTGTTTATTTCAGTTCCCCCCCCCCATAATAGCTTTTTAGCGGGTTGGGGTCAATTTGAAATGTAAGCTGATGCTAAATTGATCTCTCGGTTTGCATCCAGCAGTATTCACGCTTATTTTGTAATTCAGATTACTTTAGTGATCACCGCCCAGCAAAAGGCGGGAAAAGTAATTTATTCATTGACCTCCCCCTTTTCTAATTTTTGAATTGAGCATCCCAAACATGCTGTATCAGGTGACGGTTTCAATTCAGCAACAAACTGAAGCTTTGTTTTTGTTTATTAGGTCTACAGATTGTTTATTGCATCATTAAAATTGTGTGGAGACAAATCGAGAGTTACCTCCGGGGCACCCTGTATTTTATGTTCGGCGTACATTGAAGATTTTACAAAAATTTATGTTTTTATTTTCAATATTTATCAAATATGAAGGCTTATTTTTGAAATATACGGTAAATGATTCTGTACAACGTGAGAGGCAATCGTTGTCAAAATATATTCGGGGCTTTTAAGAGTTTAGAGAAAAACGGTAATTCTGCTTCGTATGAAAGAGGAAATTCGAAACATTCCCAGAGGAAATATTTAAAATGTTTGACAGAAATGTCTCCCCTGGATTTTTTGGCCGTCAGTGAACTTCCTGCTTAAATGCACTTCATTCGGCGAACCAGATCATATATACATAATTTTCTTTTGTTTTTCAATTTTTTAAGCGATGAATTTTGGCAGTATTTCTTATATATATTAAAAAAGGGAAATATATTGAAGCACTAATTAAAAAATTTATCAAAAATATAGAGCCTTCTGTATTGGTAACAAACTCATCCATTGTAAGCATATGCAATGCTCTTCCATAGGAATAGAGCATTCTGGTGGATGAGGAATTTCTGTGTAAATAGATATATTGCTTAAATTCAGCCTTCCAGACCGTTCAGCTCCGTTTTTAGTAGTCCAGAGGTAGGATATCGGCTTTCAGTTTTGAAGTGAAGGTTTCAATCCTGCCTCGCCGTACTGGATGGGATAATGGAAATTCTATAGCCCCACTGAAGAGTTGTAATACATCAAAACAGCTGTTCGTGGACAACACTATATATATACATATATATATATATATATATATATATATATATATATATATCTTAAAGTACAAATTAGGTATTCAATATCCGGTGTGCAAAGGGTTTATCTTATTCGACATTTAGTTAAAGTGGGGCTTTAAACATGGTGAAATAATGGACAGGAACGTGTTTTTGTAGCGAATCCATTATTTCACTATATATATATATATATATATATAGAGAGAGAGAGAGAGAGAGATACATATATTTTTGAATGTGTAAATATATACGTGTGTTCATGTGCATGTATGCCGTGCGAAGCAAAGTTTGATACAGGGGGGGGGAGAAGTATTTAGACGCTTGTGAAATATTCATTCAATATACTCCTGATGCTCACATCTACTCAAAATTTCTACACCTGATGTATTTTGATTAAAAGTAACAATTACAAAGAAAGAAATACCTATTTCTAAACATGAAACGTAGAATAAGATATAAACAAAAATTACAAGGGAGCAAAAATGTTCGGACACATTGATTTCATTTATTAACATTTAGTTGCATAGACTTTGTTTGCAATTATTGATTGGAGATGTTTTTGTAACCCTTCACAGACCCTTTGCAACACTTTTTTGAAATCTAGACCCATGTTTTCTTGCAAACTATCTTCTAATCATCAGTGTTCCCGGGGTCCCTCTGATGAATTCGATCTTTCAAGCATCGTCAGAAAATTTCAATTGGATTCTAATCTAGGAAATCGACTAAGCCACTGGAGCGCCTCTGCATTATTCTATTATCTTATCATTCAACCCATCCGCAAGTTATTTTAGCTGTGTGCTTCAGGCCGTAAATTTTATTGAAAGATCCAACCCTCTTCAAGGTACAACTGTTACATCGAGGAGAACACATTAGCTTCCAAAATACATTGCTCCATTCATGGTTCCTTCAATCACGTGCCCCACCACCTTATCATTAAAAGAAAAGTAACCCTAAACCACAATGTTTCCACCTCCGTACTTTACGGTGAGGATAGCGATTTTTCAATCGTGGGCCATTTCACATCTTCTCAATAGCCTAGTAGATCAAATCTCCATTACGTTGCTGAATTACTCCATTCTTTTGTTAGGCTGAGAGATCCTTTCTTTTAACCATGAGAACCCCGTTGCAAGAAGGTGAAGTAGTAAACGGTGATTGTGTCAGCGTCATGCTATAGTGAAATATTGCTAGAACACCACAAATTTTTTTATGTAGAAATGTCTATGCCACGGGTGGGGAACCTACGACTTTGTAAATTGCCCAACGGAAAGGTATAGGTCCAAATGGTTATAAAGCAGTTATTTGGACTTTGGTCTTTCCGTCGAGCTGATAGCTCAATGGTCAAAAGCAACGCTACATTAAAGCAGCTACCTTATTGGTCGCATGTTCGATTCTTGTAGCTCCATTTCTATTGAATTATTGATTTATATTTATGCTGTCCAGGCTGTAATAACAGGAGGTCATTTCAAATAATATAACACATTCATATATATATATATATATATATATATATATATGTGTGTGTGTGTGTGTGTGTTTGTGTGTGAATGACGCATGGCTAAAAAAAAACAGGCATTTAGGAACAACTTAACTTTTATGACATTCCTTCATACTCAGTTAAAACATTCTTGGGGTAAGAAATATAATCAAAGAAGATGACATGTCTTCTAATTTTTTTTTTTTAGGTATACAAATTAATTATTGACACTTCTATCAGAGAATACAACAGAAGATTCAAAGATTTTGAGAAGCGTGATACTATTCTAAAACTAGCTTCCTGAACTCCCTGTAGTTAATGCACCAGAGACACGTGTGGAGTTGGAAATGGAGTTGATTGAGATCCAATCGAAATCTGGAAAACTGCAGTTGAATATCCTCACCCCCAGGAACATGCACAACGGATGATTCCTTGTATTTCCACTACTCATCTCATCTGAATTTGGACTTGGAGAGCGTAAATAACACACATACACCTGAAACACCAATTAAAACAGCGCGCATCTACTTTTGAACCTGATATCCAAATGCTTTCTCACTAAAGTGGGAAGCACTCAGAGAATGCATACCGCTGCCAATACCATCATCAGGGGAAGTAATTACGCATTGATCCGCGCTAATCCTAATCATTTTTCCATGGTCCATTGCCCACTCCCTTCTATAAAATTTCATTAGCAACTTTTGGAGATTCTGTCAAGACAAGTATGATTTTTCACGATATTATGTGGTGAGAACATTACCCATGGATCCGCCCCAAAATTCAAACATATCTTCCATAGCCTGTTATCAAGCTCCAACTATATTGAATTTCATTGATAATCATTTGAGATATCGTGTGGGCAGATATGGAATTTTTGCAATATCATGTGGTGGGAAAATATAACTACAAAACCATGCATGGCTTTTATATATAATTATATACAGTAGATTTGGGGAGATTTGGTCCATTTTAGGATATGGTATGGGTAAGTTCAATACATTCATTTTGGCAGCCCTGCTCGGAGGTCAATGAGGTATTGGGAATTCCCCAGGGCGGGGACGATTATCTAAAATGTTTGGTGACTCCTGGCCGGAGCTAAGCTCTGTTTTCATGCTAACGATATATTCACGCAGAAACGACGGAATTTCGTACATGATAAAGAACCCGGTGTTCTATGACACCGTTTCGATCCATCTACCGTTGAAAAAAAAACTGTTAGTGAACGGAAGAGGTTTAATGATCTATCGATCTTTCAATTGATCTTTCATGAGTAAATCTATTGGGTCATATTGAGTTGGGGCGGTCACGTAATCCATAGCCGGGGAAAATTTTTATCGTCACGTCTTCAGTTCGAGTCACTTAAAGCGAAACATTCCTAATGTAAGTCGAGTAGGAGGATGTCCGTTTCCCGTTTTAGGCCACAAATCTTCTTTTTTTTTTTTCGTTTTCCCACCCTATTTTCTTTTGTTTCTCTCTAATTTCCCAACCCAGGAAATAACTGTAATATATGTTTACCATGTCTTGATGATAACAACAGGAAAAGAAAGACGAAACGATGGGGAGCTAATGTTGAACGTGTTTGACTAACTTTTTTTTTATTTACTGCTTGAACGAATTCGCCAATGTTAGATCTATTTTGGGGTCTACAAGAAGCAATTAAATCCCGTTACAAGCACAGGAGAGAATCATGTCTAACATAATTATAACTTACTGGTCCAAACAAAACAAAAGTGGCTTTTCCTGAAAATTCCAGTACAATTTTCCAAGTCATTTTCTTCTTGTTTGCATTGTCCTATAATACATATTTTATGACGTCATAAAAAAGTGTGTAGATTTCAATCGTAATCAGGACGTTTTCTCGAGCTCATCTAATACAAAGTCGACCGTTTTTTTCATGACGTCATAAAAAAGAGTATAGTTTTTAATCGTAGTTGAGGCGTTTTTTCCAGCTCATCTGTTACAAAATCGACTGTTTTTTATGACATCATGAAAAAGTGTATGGTTTTCAATCTTAGTCAGGACGTTTTTTCGAGCTCATCTGTTACAAAGTCGACTGTAAACCCTTGATATCGCTCCGAATCACATAGGGGCTGGCGAAGGGTTCCATTCCTTTCCATATGTGCTTGTGCTTGTGTGTTTGCCTTTTACAGCGTTTTATTCTGTTTTGTCTACAAACTTGAAAATTGGCATCAGTACTTCTGGGTGAAAAGCTTTTGGGGCCTTTGGTGGTCTTATTTTGGCGGATTTATTAATAACATTCAGATTCTGGAGAATCAAGATGGTTTTACCCTTTTTTATGTTTCTAATGGAACATGCCAGTGTTGTCATGAATAGGATTTATTCTGACCGTATTTATCCTTACAGGGAATTTTTTTTGTACATGACTACAAATTTGACGGAACGGTTGTTCAATCATTGACAGCAATATAATATGATTCTATAACCAAAAATATAATTGCAGAAAAGAATTTGGAAGGGCGCTTGATTAATTGATAAAAAAAAATAATCAGACTTTCTGCGTAGGGAGTATTGATTTGTATTCTTTCCCCTTGCAGCCTTGACTACCCCTAATATCACAACACCCCTTTGCCTTCAAGTTCCCCTTTGGGCCATCCGGTGCCCAAACTGAAAGGTAGCGACCACTTAGGAATCACAGGCTTTGGGGAAGAATTGAGATTCTTTCCATGTTTGAAGGCCACATTGGAATGCATTGCCTTCTAACGAGGCAGCACGTACACCGGGAAGCGGAGTAGGTACTGACTGATAATAACTAATAGCAGGTCTGTTTACTAACTCATTAGAAAGCACCACGTTACCAAAGTCTCATGGCAGCATATGTACAGGGTGATCAATTAAAACATTGGAGAAATGATTGACCAATAAATAAGCCACGTCTATCACCTTTAGTTGTTCAATAATCAGTAAAATGTCGGAATTTTCGAAAAAAAACTGCGAGCAGAATGTTTCCTTTATAGAATGGGTCTTTCAGTTTACAAAGTTTCTAAACCACCGATACATGGGGCCTTAAGGTTGCAGAATTGTCTAACGTTGCAAAGTAAACCAAGGAAATGCCGTGACTACTCGATGACTGGCCATTCTGCGAAGTTGAAATTCGCCATATATATCAGTCAGTCTACAGTTTCGAGTTTGGAGTAGTTTGAGTCAGCAATTCTCAAAAAAAACGCGAATAAAAAATAAATGATTACAGATAGGTTCAAAATGGCTAAATTAACAATAGATCTGAATTCAGATACAGAATGTCCAAATTGACCATAGATTTAGATTTAGATAGAAAATTTCTAAATTGATGATAAAATTTAATTGTAGATATAAAATATCTAAATTGGGATCACTGAAGAGAAGTAACCGAATTACTTCGGATCTGTAGTTTCGCACGACGGGCGAAAAATTATTTTGCATGAAAATTATGACAGGCTGCTCTACATACAATAAAGTCTGTTCCTTTCCGAAGGTGCACTTTTAGAACAGGCGCTGTCGTAGCGTTTCTTAATTTTGTTTCTGTTTTTTTTCTGCTATTCGATCCACACCCAAAACAGATTGCTATTATGTTCGTTTTCGCTGGATCTGTGGGAATTACACGGTGATTTACAACAAAAATTATCCACTCTCCTATAACTCTGCTCTTCTCTCACACTCACCTGTATCTTCTCACCCTCACCCTCATCCCTTTCCTCCTTTTCATTTCCCGTTTAAGCAGGGGTCTATTTTATCTATAAATGAATACATTTATACAAAGAATATGATTATCTTTTGATCGATCATCTATCAATATAATAAGTATATAAGCTAATTTCTTCTCTGTTTGTTTGCGCTCATACCTCCCTTTGGTTGATTTACCTTCCTATTATGACGTGACGATGAAGGTTACGTCATAGAAACTGTATGCATGATCACGTATCGAAACAGCTTGAGATCAGCTGAGACTTTAAAAAAACTGAAAATTAAAATACTTGCGCCATTAAAAGTGAATTAAGTAATAAAATAGCTTTAGGCTCCTTAGTACTGACCAATACATAAATAACGCCGTTATATTTGACGGGTACATTATTTTATATTCAATTAAAAGTTGCAGTAATCGTTGGAATAGAAGTTAGAGTTGATTTTCATTGTAAAAAGCACAATTAAAACAGAACCCTAGCAGACAATCTGTGTTTTATCGATTCTTAAATAATTCACTGTCTTTTATATTTCTGATTAATTTATGTAATATTCTTTTCTACAGTCTATTATACGAAAAAAGCACTGGACGCAAGAGTAAATTATTTATAGCAAAGGGTAATCGATATTCTTCTGCTGTGTCAAATATCGGGCAATGTAAAGATTTTGGATGTCTTATCTAAAATCGGTGAGCAATCACTGATGGCAGAGGCGTATAAACCAAAAATTTGTACTGAAACACACAACATAGGTTTCTTTAGTTTTTAGGCTGGTCTGGCTGGTTATCTACAGTTTGAGTGAGAAATAATCCCTTATTTGGGATTACATGCAACTTTTGTTTAGCCGTGGATTTGATTCATTGGTATTAACCAGGGAATCCAAAAGTTTACTGATAAGCAGTTTCTTTTCACCCACCCTGTATTTGTGTCGGTAAGTAAGTATATTTCACATATACAGGCAGCCCTAGTAAAGCTAGAGGGCTTAACTTTTTTTTCAATTTCTCTTTATAATGTCTAGAAAAGGCGATTTTTGGTAGCTAAAAATGCCTCTCAAAAGATTTTTAGCGCGGGAGATGTCAATTAGAAATGTAATTTTTTCTAAGTTTGTTCATTTGTGTCCGGCAGCAGTCATGCTTTTGTTTTGAAAATTCAGAATTTTTAGTTTCGACTTCCCTAGAATATAGGACAAAGGTAGCTTATTCCCTGACCACCCCTTTTTCTATTTTTTAATTGATCATCCCCGACACGACATGCTGTCAAAAGACTTTAGTCCTGTGACAATTCCCAGAGATTGACTTACCACAGCTTGGTTTACAATCTTTGATTTGAGACATTTGTTTTGTTAAGGGCATCTTTTTCTGTTCGTACGATTTCGGTCTGGTTCGTTTATGCTGTCTCCATATTATTTCTTATTACTTTGCTGTTATGTTTTGTAATGAATTTATTAAATTTATCCGTGAAACTATAACTAATGTTCAGTTTTTTCTCGTTAAATATTTTACTCTGTGGGTTGTTCAGTGGGTAATGTCATTCTATTGATTGGATACATATTTTTCGTTAGTTGATTTTTACTTGTAGGTTGAATCCCAGATGATTTTTCTACCTCTACTTTTTTGTTGTTGCTATGTTTTACTCTATTGGATTTCACATTTTCATCATATTTAGAGCTAGTTTCGGCAAAACTGCTCTCCCTTAAGACTTTACTATATTTTTTTCTAACATCGTTGAATGTTGTTTCATTTGAGGAATTATATATTAGCCTGGTTTCTATTGATTTGGGAATATTCTTAATGATTTTGTCCGGATGGTTGGAACTTGTATAAATACATTGAATCATAGAATTTGAGGAATTATATATTAGTCTAGTTTCTATTGATTTGGCAGTATTTTTAATGATTTTGTTTGGCTGGTTAGAACTTGATTTGATATATATATATATATATATATATATATATATATATATATATATATATATATGTGTGTGTGTGTGTGTGTGTGTGTGTGTGTGTGTTAATCGACAATGTTTCTCGCTTGCAGTCTATGTACAAACTCTTTCTCCTTCTATTTCTTACTCTCTCTCTCTTATATAAATATATGCATATATGTATGTAAGACTTTGGTCTCAGTGCTTATCATGATGTGTGCATATAAACATTCGGCGCTCAGCCACCGATGTAAAGTCTTTTTTAAGGGCAGCCAAAGACCCATGCTTTGAGCATATGATTCCAATGTAGGTGTGTTTGTATTTCACATAAATAACAAGACCCTACCCCTGGATCTTGTTCTGCCTGACACATCATGACAGAATATGGCTCTTCTATTTACTAAAGGTAACGGAAAGGTCAACAGGATCTTTTGATTTACCCTACTTGCTATAGACCCTTTGCAAAAAAAAAATTAACCCTTTCACTGCAATTTGTTTTTTAACGGTATTACTCTCTGTTGCTCTGTCCGTTACCTTGGGGCCACTGATGAGACAAGAATCTGGATTCTTTGATTTACCTACTTACTATAGACCCTTTTTGAAAACATATTTAACCCTTTCACAGCTGCTCGTTTTTTACAGTTAATGCTCTCTATTGCACTACCAATCAACGTTGGTCCATCGATGGGACAAAAAACTGAGTCATATAGTGCACTTACATCAAGGGGGTATTGGAAGTAAACTATTGTTAGAAAGATTTAGAGCTTTGCATTTAAGAGTTTTGACTCAGAAAGGTCATCTACGAAGATGTTCGTAGAAAGCTTTGAAAGTGCTAAAAATATCGATATGTATATAATGTGAATGCATTTCCGGAGATGGTAAAAAAAATCGACATATTCACAAAGTAGGATCTGTCAATAAAACGTATTGCAAAATTTGAATATCTTCTTTGAAGGCTGAATTTTGGTTGGAACTTATGTCGAAATAAATGCAATGAACGTGAGAAAAATTGATAATTTTGATTACCTCAGTTTTAGATATGTAATATCACGATATAGTCGTTACAGCTTTCCGTACTCAAAAATTCTAAATGTTACCTTTTGTAAATTCTTAAAAATGCCTTTCTCAGCTTAGGAAATCACGGATCTCTTTAGAAATTATAATCTAAAACCATCTGGAGTAAAATACATAAATCTTACAACCGTTATTTCTTGGAGAGGGGAGGTAAAAAAGCAATTTCCAACGAGAAATATCGTGAGAGTTTGAGCAATTTATCATTATGTTTGAGATGCCGACATTTTTAGCATTCAAGATATTTTATTGTGATTTATAAAATCAAAAGAGACGTGGATTGAAATTTTTAATTCCATAAGATCTTTTTTACAAAGTACTCTTTTTTCATAGAAGAATTCATTCGTTGAATAAATACTGAAAATTTTATCATGATCAACTCATTAGTATATTTTTAGTAAAATTTCAAAAAGTATGAGTAAATTGAACCGAATTTCCCTGGTTATCCAGTTCGCGAGGGTAAACAAGTTTTCAACCGCCCTGATTATCTCTGATTTATATCGTATTGACAAATCATTCTTTGAAGATAATTTTTTAAAAAACGTTCCCTCTGGTTAATTACACAAAAATCATCACTATAAAATTGATAGCTTACTGGTATCAGGCGTTTTTCATTGACACGTATCGCTTTTTATCAAAAGCCCATGGTAGATCCTAAGAAGCAAAGTGTAATTAGAGTTTTCATCCACTTGCCTATTTGACCCGAAGTTGACGAATGGGTGAAGACGTTGTTGAAGCGTATCAAGTAACTTACAACGTGGTTGTGAGTTCAATCCTTTGATCAGGGGGAAATCATATACACTGGTGGAAGAGACAGCCAAGCGACACTGCAAGGGCAAATTAGCAAGGAACACTTGACTGATACGAGATACACCCTCTCCTGGCGTTGACAACAGATTGAGAATAACCTTTTATTGTGAATTGAATAAAGGTTTCGGATCGAAATTCCCAGAAATTTACTGAGTACAGCAGACACCCGAAGAGGGTTGGAAAGTGTATCGGCCGAAAGAAGCAAGATAAGGACACCACTCCAGATAAATCATCTTCATCATCAGCATCAGTCTTTTAACGTCCGTCGTTGGACATACACCTTCCCCAGGATTCACCACACTTCTCTATCATGGATGTTGCAGAGCCAGTGCTTTCTAAATTTGTCCAGTTCATCTCTCCATCTTGTATTTTGTCGGCCTCGTATTTTTATGTGATCTCTGTGGATCCATGCTGTGAGTCATGTCCACTGGTTGTCTGTCATTCTTGCATCATGTCCTGCCCATTGCCATTTAAGTTTTCTAATAGATTCCATGATGTCTCTGACTCCCATTTCCCTCCTTATATACTGTGCTGTCTTGTGATCTCCCCATGTGAGGTTGAACATGATTCTCTCATGTGTGCATCCAGTGAATAATAATTTCCAATCTCAGAAATTCAGAACGGGCTCTAATTAATCAGAATCATGGTGCAGAGCGTTCTCTAAACTCTACAAAACCGGATAATTGGTCTGGTGTCTGACTTAACTGGGCTCGGTAACATATTTTCACCGACCCATGCTTATAAATACTGTATTTTATAAATATATATCCGGATACACGCATGCACACACCTAAAACCTCAAAAATGTCTCTTAGAAAAATATCTCCGTATTTGACACAGGTGCACTTTTGTCTGAAATGAAACTTACTTACAGATGCAATCTCGAATATTCATGTACGCACATGTACACGTTTTATTATATATCCTTGGGGCATATAAGTAAGAGGTAACATACCAGCCTCTGGGTCTAAAGCGAAGGTTTCGATCCTACCTGATACTGGATGGGATAATGGATGATGGATAGTCTATAGCCACACTGAAGAATTGTGATACAACGAAACAGCTGTCTGTGGATGACACAATAATATATATATATATATATATATATATATATATATATATATATATATTCACACACATATGTATAAAGATTAAATTTATTATCTTTTTTTTTTTTTTGAACGCCAATTTATTAATTATTTCGTTAAAATCAGTAGGTTACCGGTTATCTATTTCCATGCAGTGAATTCTCGGATAAGGCAACCATTTTTGTGGCATGTTCGCAAGCGGCTGGTGCTAGATGGTTAAATCAAGGGCGAATGTGTTCGGCACTCACATCAATGTGTTCCTGACTTTTGGGCCTGTGCTCACTCATTATTTTGCCCATGACTCGTTTCGCTTTATTTAGTTCCTCTGATAGACAAAGTATCTGAGTCTCACAGTTGCACATATACTCAGAAGATAACTTCCTCTTCTATTTTAAATATTATGGTTCTTTCGATTTAACAAACAAAACTATGTATTCACAAAAAAGGAGCTGAATAGAGCGAAATGAGGGAAAACCATGCTTAAAGACACAATTTATGTATTTAATCGATATATGTATATATGTATATATATATACTAACAAACTTTGCACATTTCTGCTGAAGAAATTTTTTTTCTTTCATAAATTTCATACAGACCCAAATCTCCCTTCGATATTATGCTGATCAAGTCGGTTAATTTCTGATTGTTCTTTATATACTGTCTTCAGAGTATTCACCTTTTTGTGTACAAAATTAGATTTCATTATTATAATGCGTCTGGATCCTTGTGTTGCACGCTTGCTTTACAGTGGGAATCATCAATATATATATATGTATATATATATATATATATATATATATATATATATATATATTACGCAAAATTAGTGAAATTATCTAATTGACGAAATTCACTTATTCATCTTAAAAAATACATGTGATTTCACTTTGATTAAATAAGCTTTTGATCGTAAAATGTTGCTGTTTTATATCTTTGCTTTGATTAAATGAACCTTTGATCCAATTTAAACTAGGTACTTTTTTTTTTATTTTTAAGAATTTCGCCAATTAAGTAATTTCACCACTTCGGTGTAACATATATATATATGATAATTGTAAAGAAAATTTATTTGGGAACATACTTCGTTCGTCAGCGGAATTAACCGAGTAGCAAAACGAACAGCCGACTACGTAAATGAATAGAGAAAATGAACAGTTATTACATCTTGTTAGACATAGATTGTCTCATCTAATTATGTATATAAATATAAACACACACATGCATATATATATATATATGTGTGTGTGTGTGTGTGTGTGTGTGTGAATATTTATGCCTACGTCTGTGGAATAGAGAGAGTGCTCTAGATTGAACTTTTAGGTGCTGTTAGCTTAGTCGGTAGAGCAGAGTCGCGTTAAGACCGCTCTCGGGTGGACGCAGGTTTGAGTTCCGTACAGCACCCATTTTTTTTTATTCATTTACGCGGCTGGCTGTTCGATTTGCTATTTGTTTAATTCTGGTACCAAATGAAATATGTTTTCAAGTAAATGATCTCTACAATAATCATATTCTGTCGGACATAAACTGTCCAATCTAATGATATATATATATATGTGTGTGTGTGTGTGTGTGTGTGTGTCCGTCAAATATACACAAATATATAAATCCGTCAAAAATTACGGGGTTCTTCATATCTGGACATAAAGTCTCAAGATAAAATATCATTTAAGAAAAGTCACTTCTGATGTCATGCTGCATGGGCAAAGAGTGACAAAATTAGGAAAAAATATGAATTTTTTCTCCTGTTCAAATAAAAATTTTGAACCATTCTGACTTAGTAGCAATAATATTTTTAGCTCTGTTGTTGTATTCCACATGGACCAATCCATTATAAAATTTAGGTTATAACAAGACTCTGACAAGACTGACACCAAAACATATTTATTTACTCATATGACTATTGGGAAGAAGTAACTTCGATGTTTGTCTGGTGAAAAATATTTACAGATGAATATTTGTCTCTGCGCAAGGTGTTCACTGGAAGGCAATCATTAGTAAGCTCGTCTCTCTACAGTTAAAAGTTCGATCCTCAGTGACTACCTGAGTGCGCTGGACAAAGCTTATAGAATCTACACCTTATGCCTGGCGTAGAGTGAATTTTTGCCAACAACACCCGACGCAAATTGAACCAGAGGGTTCTAGGTAAGGCACCACCTCCTCGTAGCACAAAGAGATATAGTCAAATGGTAATCGCTGAAGATTGCAGCAGTGGCTGCAGGTTCTGAGCAGTTTTTGCCATCACCCACATATAAGTGTGTAGGACCCTACATTAAACCTACATTGTCCAGTTTACCCTCATTGTGAGGTAAAGTGTCCGTTTCTCGAGAGACATCTCCCATTGGACCAAATCCCGGTCTTTGTTGCTTGCGTCAGTTTTGTGATCCACGCAAGTTTCAAGTCGGGTCAAGTTTTTATGACCACTCTCTTGTCAGTTTACTGATTATCATTCAACTTGGAGTATGCTTAAGTAGCTGCTGATTGGACAGGGAAATATGTCCACTCTCTCTGCTCATACTAGGAATTGAACCTGGGACTTACTGCGTGCGAGGCAGACGTAACATCTTTCACATTATTCAAGGGTAACTTTGACCCAGGAAGATAACAAATAGCATCATCTATGTTGAGCTAACATTCCAATCGGAGACATTTTTTGTGGGAGCCCCAGGTTCTTAGGTAGGGCCTGTTGAATCCTACAGGTATAAATAAGCTTTGTGGTAGACTTTACTTTTCTCTGATAAACGGAAAAGCAATCGAAATGTGCACTTAAGATTATAGAGAAATACGTTTTTACGCTGTTCATCAATTAATGAACGTGTTATTTGGTTTAAGTTTTGAGACAAAATTTCAATACATAAAAAGTATAAACAAACAATACAGACTTTTTGAGAATTCAGAAGAAAATTGAAATCTTCGTCGTTCTCTGTAAACCCTGCAGTTCGGTGTTAGTTGTAAGTTGCAATGTGTTGTACGTATTTGACAAGACTAAAGTGAATTACTCTTGCACAGGCCTCCCTCGGGAGGGGTCAAATTGGGAGAAATTGGTCCAATTGGCAAGAAGCCGATCCTGCATCTACAATATCGATTAATCTGAATTTGGGTTTATTGGACTGACACAAAAATACAAAGGATGGTACCCAACCGGAGGAGGGTGGAAGGAAAGGATATGATTTAGCGATATTAATCGACATGACTCAGCTGCAGTCTTTCCAAATAAAATAAAACATATTTATTTCCATTGGTCTTGATACTAAATTCGTTAAATGAACCCTTTAAGAAGAGACATTGAGTGTACAAGCTACGTATAAGCGTGCAATGGCAGACATATAACCTATATTCCGGTCGCAATTGACCCCAAACCCCCCCACTATTCCTGTCGACCGGTCCGACAGAAAAATTGTCAATAATAAATCGGTGTGCAGTGTTAAAAAAAAAAAACAGTGAAACAAGCTGGGAACCCCTGATTTAACAGCCTGAGATCTGGTTTCCGTACGTAAACAACAACCAGATCTCACGAAGCAGTAATTAAGTCCTCATATTCATCGTCCTAAAATTTGACTGAGTTTCACGTGCTGATTAATCACTCATTACCACAAGCAAGTGGAGAAAATGACTGGTCCGTGATTATATTTGTTTGTAAAAGTACGTATTCAAGTATACATACGAGTAGAACTTTCTGAAGCATTTTATACTTTGATGATTCATACTAAGTATTACACCATCCCTTCCTTTTCCATCTTCAAAATACAGGCGCACATATTGCACTCGTATGTATTTATCTGCTTCTATAATGTAACCACCAAGTGTAGATTCATAACTAAATGCGCACGAACATAGATTCATGAAGAGGCGTCCATATGATATAAAGCTGTACACAGCGTAACCTTTTCTCCTCCCCTTCAGTCAACAACGTGCGACTAAACAAAGCAGAGGCCATTTGCCTGCGTCATCAAAGTGCTATGACATCATCAGCTCTGGTGGAAGACACTTCGGTGCAGTGTGCAAAAAATGGGGACTCCCTTTCACACGACAACTCTGTTGATGACGTACAAAATGGTACTTATGACGCCTGACACCTACGTAAAGAGAAATGCGTAATAAAAGCTATATTTACTTATATTTCTTTCTTTTTCTACGAATGGGATTCCTAAGTTTAATAGTTAGATTCTCTTTTTCCTGACGTGATCCCCCGTGATCAAAACTTCAGAATAACCATCATCATGGGCGTGCACCGCTTGGGGTTGGGAAACAGGGCACTTCCTGTCCTAGATTACGCTTTCTCACGTAAGAAAATACTATACATATAAATATATAATCGAGAAAACTTTACAGCTTTAAGTACTAAACATTTGAAAACTTTATTATGTCACTCGAGTCACTTATTTCCCAATATCTGTTAATTTGATTTATGTAACTTTCTTCAGTGTTTTTTTTTTGTTTATGTTTTTTTTTTCTGTTTTACATATACCTTGTCTTCATAGTACTATGTGTACATTTTCTCTTGTTGGGATCATCAGTTGTTTACCAAATAACTGTTTCGATGATTTTAAAAACAAAACAGTTATATTAACTTGGAACCCCAGTAGTGTTGATCAAATACCATTTCCCTTTCAGCTATGATTTTAATATATAGCTTATATCATACATGAAGTTTGTTACTCTACATAGGGTAATATCGTAATGTTTTTCATATGGATGTTATTTTATACTACACATCATTTAATATTTTTGAAACTGGGCTTACTTATGTAGGTTACATTGAAACATATTTAATGATGAGGGATTAGTAATTATAACAACAGACATGACTCGCTGATCGAGTCACTTCTGTTGAGTATTCACCCATGGGGATATTAAATTCGTTGCGCCGGTTTTAATCTCAGACTGCATGCAAACCAACTTATGCTATCATATTTAGGAATACTAATTACGCAAGAAAAAAAAGTATATATATATATATATATATATATATATATATATATATATATATATATATAGGAGGCCGTAATGCATCAGATGAAAATATCTACCTGTGGAGTTCGAGCAGTTTTTACATGCCCTCTTACTCACTTTAAGACTTAATAGTTCCCTACTTCAAAGTCGTTGATAGAGCATCTAAGTAATTACGTCTAAGCAATTTCGCCTCGGATTTCCATTGAAAGAAGTGGAAGAGTCCACTGTTCCAAATGGTTGGTAGGGGATATTTTTCGTCAGTATTGTTATTACTTTCATGTTGATGAGTCTGGTGTTACGGTCTGATAGATAGACATTAAAAAATAAGACTTATTATATCTATGAATTTTATTTTATTTTTCTAATTAATTTCATTGGTTAAGGGTTTTCATTTGCTAATGTCTAAAAAAAACCGTGAGCAGTCGAAATAAAGAAACACGTTTGAAGTGGCATAGACTTATCACTTTTGTATGGACTGCGTAAACCTTTATATATATATATATATATATATATATATATATATATATATATATATATATATATATATATATTGTGCTACTTTTTAAAATTTGTTGTATAATTGACTAATATAACCATATCCCTAACCTTAATACTAACTCTAAACGTAAACCAAACACTGACCGTAAATCCGAATCTGACACTGACTCGAAATCTAACTTTAAACAGTAACCCCAAGAATAAGCCGAAACCTGCCCTGCACTGAAATTTTCAGCCTTCGTTTTTTTTGTAATTGTCAAAGTCATTGAAATGTATATGTGTCCAAATGTTCAAAAATAAAAGGTCAAAATATTTTACGCATAAGAGGTACACATGATGTTGTTCACACTGCCTAAATATATGGTCGTCTTTAATTACTACAAATTGTATCTATATTGATTTATATTTCTATACAGGCACGCTTTATGTTATTCAGTTTCTGTCATGGTTGACAACGGGTGTAGCAACTTTTTCAGATATTACTGCCAAGGTGGTAGCTATTCGATTTGGTTTTGTTCACGTGCTCACTCCTCCACTCTCATCTTAGTCGACTATGGTGCTATGCCAGAGACATTACATTTCTATCAAGATGTACGGTGATTAGATAGTGCTTGGATTTGGATTCATACTTTTACCAGGGGTTCAAGTACCGACTGAATATAAACAGCCTCGACCTAAATTCGAACTCCGTTAGCGAATACCATTTTCCGTTCTTGTAATTGTTGCAGCTCTTCCAACCAGTGCATACGATCGCACGCACACGCACATACACACATAGATGATGTACTACCCAAAAGATCTGAGAATTTGAACAACAAGCACGTACTGTCTGCTGTACAGATTTACGCCGCTACCCCTTGAGAGCAGTACCTTTTGTTACCCTAAGTGCAAACAGCAGTCGAGGGTTCCACTTTGAATAGAGAATATGTAAATAGGTGTACATGGAATATTTAGTGCTTTGCAGTGATTTTGAGTAGCATGCCAATTACATGATGAATGTATCATTTGGTCTAAACAACATAAACGAATAAACAACTGACAGCCACGTTGGAGTGGCTACCTTTTCGGTCGCAGATTTGATTCCTGCTGCATTTCTATTTCTTCTACCGTTATATATATATATATACATACATATATATATATATATATATATATATATATATATGTGTGTGTGTGTGTGTGTGTGTGTATAATTATTTCTGTCGAATGATACATTCATTTCTAAATAACATATATATTTGAAAACAGAAAAATGGAATCGATGTGTTTAAACTCTGGTGAAGATAATCTGCTTCACTGCTTCACTCTGATGCCCTTGGTGAATTCATGAATCCATCTATCCTACTCTCAGCTATAAAGCTGTAAAAGCTTAAAAGTCAAACCTCCCAATGAGCACCATGGAGGGCTGTTCTTGAAAGGTATTGTCATCGGAGCTCTGGTGAAGATTAGACGGGCCTAACAAGCTTGATGGTCGATCATAGTAAATGCTCACGTTGGATAAAGTTGCAGCAACCGCAATGGTATATGGAAGAATAGTCCATAGCCACACAGAAGAGGTGTAATACAACAAAACAGCTGTCTGTAGTTGACACAATTATTCAATTACATATATATATATATATATATATATATATATATATATATATATATATATATATATATATGCTCTTTGGACCAATATTGTAAGAATCGATTCAAACCTATGCGAACATCGTTAATTTGCTTCGTTTAATATGACCGATGGGCCATTCACTCCCTATAATTTTGAAATTAAATCTGAAGTAATTTCTGAATAAAATGTGATGGAAATACTTAAAAATATTTTCAGATCGTGTCATGAGATAAACGGGAAATAACCGGAAAACACACTATGTTATGTTGTAAATGACTAAGTTACCCCCTCACAACAGTATCTGATTCAAACAAGAGTTTATTTCAAATATTACCGACTGGGACAAGCAGCCAGCTGGTTAGTCGAAGGCCCAAATGAATGCTTCATACCCAAATCTTGCCTTGTTCGTTCACTGTCCATATATACTAATTATGTTTTCAAATGTGAACAATTATATTATAAAAAAAAACGTGGATACATAATCCAAAAGAATTATTATAGAAGCGTTATTTTTATTCGTAATTCTTTTTGAACCGATATCCCGTTTTTACACAGTAAATATGCTAATTTGCCTAGACAGAGTAAATAGAATAAACAATTAACGAAATGAGCTGCTGTATGAATCGAACCTACGCCCAACATCTTGAGAATATATATATATATATATATATATATATATATATATATATATATATATATATATATATATGTGTGTGTGTGTGTGTGTGTGTGAAGGTTTCCCAGCTTTTCGTTGCTAGTGCAAGGATAGGTGAGGTAATTCTGGGAGATTGGTCTGCCGAAGTGCTCCCCCACCCATTGCGGTTTCTGTTAACCATCGTGCCATGTCAATAGTAAGATTTTTTACCAATGGGGGCGTAGCGAAAGGATTACTGGATTCATGCCTTTCCCAAAGGAAATAAAAGAATACAATCTGCTTCAGTTAAAGTTGGAATTTGTATTGCTGATTCCGCTTTCCGTTCCGTTAAACCGTTTCGCGCCATTTTTTCAGTGTGTGTTTCTCTCTGTGTGTGAACAAGTCTGTACATAGTGAAACAGCAAATGGGTTCTCCATCCAGTTGTCAAAGGAATGTTACATGGGAAGGGCACTCTTATCTCAATTATTTTTTGTTTCTTCTTCTTCTTCTTCTTCTTCTTCTTCTTCTTCTTCTTCTTCTTCTTCTTCTTCTTCTTCTTCTTCATTTCGTAACAAAATGTGGCAAAAGTAAACAATGATTCATCACCATGCTGTCCCGAATATACAGATGGATCAATAATTAATTCACCAGCATTAATTGCCGAAGATCCGATCACCGTGGCCCAGGGATAGATAACAATTTAGAAGAAAAGGTGATCAATAAATAGTTTCGATGGGCAAGACTGAAGCAAAATAGAGGGACCTAATTAAATTTGCACTGCCTACTGAACCCCGACTGGAAACCTATTATTGGGGAAGGGGTAAAACAAAACAAAAAATTTTTCTTGACATAATAAAGAGTTAATATTAAAATTGTCAGCCCTGTAGCTTGATTGGTGCGCTTGTAACATATATAGTCAGCCAACCAGCCGGACCCACATGAAAACTATGAGAAACCTAAGTTGACTGTTTGGTTTTTACTGACGGTTTTTTAATAAATACTCAATGTGTCTCCGCTCAACCTCTCCCCAAAGCTCAGGTATCTCGGCCAAATCACGTTGGATACACCGGTTCGCGTAAGATCGCTAAAGTTAAGAAACATCGAGCCTGGTCAGTACTTAGATGGGTGACCACTAGAGTATGACAGGTGCCATAAACTGAACAAATCTGGGACAGGCCTGGCTAGCCGGCAGTGGGGTTTACTAACAATTGACTGCATGTACTCAACCATGCGATACCCACGATGAGGATATAAGCGGAAAACGATGATATATACATAGCCAAAGTAGACTGGGCTTTTGAAGATTATGTAGAAACAATCTTATGAGTCAGGCCTGTCTGACTGCCCAGAAAATCGGCATTTGAAATCCTGATCTCCAGTTATTACACAATGAATGTATCATTTGACCTATTCAACGTAAATAAATAAACAATAAAAGAAATTAAACAGAAAATTAAAGAAAAAAGAAAATCCATGTCTTGATAACATTAATAGTCGCATTGAAAGAAACAGATAGAGCAGATATAGAACGTGAGTAACCAAGATGAGTATTTTGAGTTGAAACAGTTATTCGGCCCTTAGTATTACTGGCCGCTATTCGATTCAACTTTGAGAACAATGCTACGTTGAAGCGGCTACCTTATCGGTCACAGGTTCGATTTCTGCAGCAGACCTATTTTCTTTAATTATTTTTTCTATGTATTTTGTCTTGATACATTTGCTGTGTAATAAAGATAAGAATATCTATCCGGTTTGTATTGGTGTAATACTGGGATTACAAACTTCTTTTGCACTGTGGACCGGTTTGATATTGACAATACAATAGGATTGGCTGACGGAGGTTGGGAGCTCATTTATGACCGGAATATAGGCGGTAAGTCTATTGTAACAATATCAGGGTGACGTTGCAGTGTTGACAATGTAATGTTGGCACTTGATCCCACTAAAAAAATTGAAATTTTGTGCGTGTGTGTTTCGAGGGGCGCGCGTGTGTGTGTGTGTGTGTGTGTGTGTTACATTGCGAATGTATGTTCTTGTGTCTATGTTTCAGCCCCATTGGTGTGTGACAGCTAAGTAGAGGATTGACCCGTAAGAAAGTTAAGGAGTGATAATTCTTTCAACTACAAATACGTTCAAATACAGATCAGGTCTGATACAGACTTGCTGCTTTTAAATATCATTTATAATCGATTTATTAATTCTCAGAATGTCCCTTGGGATTCCGAAAGAGATCCCCACTTGACGGAGGAGAAGGAAAGGAAGAAGATGATAGAGAGACCTAGACTGAGGTAAGGAGGAAAGGCTAAGTGTATTTGGGACTAAAATAGATAAGACTGGAACCTAGTGACAATATATAAAAGTTTGCCCAGATAGTGGGGATCAAAACTCGACGGGGCCTATGTGTCCAGACAGACTAAACACCTTTCGTCAAGATTGGGTGGGGGCAAGATAGTAGGATAGTATACCGAAAAACTTCACAAGTCATAAGAAAATATGAAAAGTGTAGTTTCAAAACATGATAAATGCCATTTAAAAATATCAATGTGTTCAATTGAATAAAAATTCCAATTCTGCATTTGAATCTTTTTACCTTATTACAATCTTCCCATTCATATACATAGTCAATTGGAATTTCAAATCAAAAATTGGATTTTTAATTCAAGTAAGCACATTTATTTTTTTATTTTATTAATGTTGCTTATCTCGTTTTGGAAGCACACTCTTCATATATTAGATTAACTTGGCCAATTTTGGACTGGCGTCGCCGAATTTTCCAAAAAAGAAGAGAGCTTTGTGCATGGGTCAACAGAGGAAACGAGATATCAAAAGATGGAAACTGGAGACGCTGTGGAACTATTTACAGGACAAATCCTAAACTGGCCTATCAGGGTGCGGATTGGACGAGCAAAAAGAATGGAGGAAGTGATACGAAGAAAAAGAAAGAGTCAATCGCGACAGACAAAGAGAAAGAACCCATAAGTTATAACTGGCGGGAATTCGTGCTTGTGATTCTCATAGGAATTCTGAGAGGATAGTGATGAGTAATTCACCTCCTTGTAACAGAAAGCGAAAGTCATGAACACTTTTCAAACGCGATTAGTAAAGCAGACTGTAAGCAATCAATGGCCAAAGGATGTATGGACATCTAAATTGAGCCTCAGGCTAAGCCGGAAAAGCGTTGGAGGTATATGCACGCCTGTCTCAGGATCATGACTCCAAAGAGGTTGAAAAAGGAGGTATACATGACAGCCACTTTATTGGCCTTCCTGGGCTGAACGAGAATGACTGTGATAGGTTAGTGACCATCTCTAAAAACAAAAAAAACAATCCGTGTATCCCAGTATCCTCTGCCACATGTCACTCGCCAGACAATTAAGCAGGAGGTGGACAAACTTCTCCAGTAAAGAATAATAGAAATCAAACTCCCCCTGTGCTGCCCCGGTCGTAATAATACAGAAAATTGACCAACATTATCACGCCTAATGCTGCCCCTTTGCCTGATATTGAGTGGTTACTGATGGAAGTGAATCGGGTCAGAGAGTGCAACAAGATAGACCTGAGTCAGGACTATTATCAAATACACCTGCATAAAGACCCACCGGTGGAAAACTGAAAAACTGGGCCCGGATACCCTTCGGACTAAAATTGCCTCAACCTTTGCATGGATAATCCAGATACTTCTGGCTGAGCTAGGAACACGGTAGTGAATTTAGATAATATTCTCATTTAGGTACTACCCATTTATATGCCCTGGGAGAATTCCTATGATGTATAACGTCAGCTGGACTTACGCTTCGACACTCAAAATGCAAGCAGGGGTTCCAAGGGATACATTTATTGGTGTGGGGACACCAGTTCTATTAACGACTTACAAGCCCGGGGGAAGAGTGGATTTAGGCTATAAGACGAGTACAGATACCAGGCTAGAAAGAGATAGCTACATAGATTGATATGAACGGACTGGGATAGGTTGGTAGATAATGAATAGACTTAGAGATAAATTGATAGATAGATAGTTGAATATGAATAGACTGAAATAGACAAATAGGTATAAACAGACAAATAGATGGATATTCAAGTATTTGACGTACTTGCTGCTGTTTTTAGTATTTAAGTGGTACGTTGATGACCAGTCATGTTTATGTGTGTGTGTGTTTATGTGTGTGTGTGTGTGTGTGTGTGTGTGTGTGTTCTGTTTCCTTTTTTTTAGCGCCATAACTTTTTTTGGCTAGCGGAAATCCTAGTGTTGCATTGCAGGAAAAGTGATCAACTGTCGACTGGTGTTGAGCTGTTGATCGGATGTCAGCGCAATTTCCTTGTGCGCGGTTGCATATAGTGATGAATTTTATATGCAAACAGAATTATTACAGTAAACACAAACCACAGACACTTTGCTTGAATAATAAGCTTTAATCTTGTGATGAAGTTTTTTTTTTCCTCTGTTGAAACATACGTAATCGAGGGAAAAAAAGAGAGGAGAACAAGAGAGAAACAGTTGGTCGCCTACCGAATTTCGTTTTTCGTCCGGTGGTGATAGCAAAGCTTGCTTTCTACTAAAGTTTCGTGCGCCTTAAACCAAATGGTGTTAGATTTCTTGTTTACGTCTTGTTTTTAAGTAATTTCCCAAGACTGGTGCAATTTAATCGGCTCTGTTTCTTTTGATGGGGGCGTGCGACGGTGGATTGGTAACTGAAGGAAATGGACACGCGTCTGCAACCAATCAGAAAGAGACTTATGAATCCAAACTTTAATTTTCTTTTTCAAAATGTTAGCCAATATCGCTCCACTCTGATTAGTCCGTTCATATCACTTGACCGACACACACGCATTTCCCACGCAGAAAAAAAAACATTTGTTGAACTAATTACTTGCACCCGTCAAGAATCAACCGAATCGGTATCAGCCAAGGGGTACTCATCAGGGCAGTACCGAACCCTGAATATATATATATATATATATATATATATATATATATAAACTATTGTGTCATCCACAGACAGCTGTTTCGATGTATTACGTCTTTTCAATGTGGCTATAGACTTCCCATTATCCCATCCAGTACCGCGAGACAGGATCGAAACGTTCGCTTCAAACTCGGATGCCGATATCCTACCTCTGAGCTACGGAACTGGACAGCCACTAAGGCCGAATTTAAGCGATATATCTATATTACGGATGAATTCCCTATCCACTAGAGTGCTCTATTCCTATAGAGGAGCATCACACACACACACACACACACACACACACACACACACACATATATATATCTATATATATATATATATATATTCACACATAAATATAGTTATGAATACATTGAAATAACCTCCCGTTATTACACGATGAATGTGTCACTTGGTCTAGACAGCGTGAATAGAATCAACAACAAAAGAACCTGTCACCGAAAAAGTAGCTGCTCTAATGTAACGCAACGTCATTCTTCCCATTCAGCTAAACAGCCTAACAGGAAGTCATAACGCATTAATAACTATTCTGTTGGATCATATATCTGTTTCTTAGTAATATAATTGTCAGCATTGATAAACAATGGCACAGACATGAACAGTGAATGAACAAGATAAGAAAATGGGGATCAAGCAGTTGGAAGAGCGACGTTACGTTAAATCCTTACTTTATCGGCCGCAGTTTCAATTCTTGCAGCACTCCTATTTTCTTATAATTGTTTATTCTTTCCCCGCTTTCTAGGCCAAGTGAAACATTCTCTGTGTGTTAACAATAGGTTATTTCAAATAGAGTTTTAAATAATTTAACTCATTCATAACTATTCCATCGGATTATCATCATCATCATCATCATCAGTCTTTCAAAGTCCGCCGTTGGATGTACTGTGCAGTCTTGTGGTCTCTCCGTGTGAGGTCCAGCATAATTCTTTCATGTGCACGTAGCATGGTTCTCGATATGCGGATATACATCTATGTATCCATTTCTTGATAATATACATTTATATGGATTCGCTGTTTACACCTCAGTTGACCGTGGACAGTCAAACTAATTTATACCCCGAAAATGACCCACACGTATGCACACTGACATTTGTGCTGTAACATACACACATATTCATTACAATTAAGGAATCTGCATGTATTCATCCATCGATGTATTTCACACATACATACGCACACACATTCGCATAGACTACTGACACTTTCAAACATCCAAAAAGGACTTGTGATTTCATTTATGAGAGAAAATAATTGCTGAAGGTCTCCTCATCGCACATAAGTATTATAACATATTTGGGACGTAAGTACTTATAAAAGTATACCAAACCACGCATATATTTACTCGGCTGAAGTTTGACTGCTACAAGGTCACAATTGTGGAACATTGTTTTAGTCTCAAACTCAATAACAATAACTTTCCACAATAAATGCGTTATCAATGTCTGTAGGTATCATCAATTTTGAAATCTTAGAATTCGAAATTTTGACCAGCTGGAGTTTTGCAGGATCTTGTGGCGCAAAATATTGGAGTGCAAGTAAAGCAGTTTACGTCCCAATGAGTATTTTCATAAACTATAGTGTATTCCCCCCCCCCTCGACAATCTACAGGAGATCAGCGAACTTTTTTTCCAATGTGGTAACTTAAATGATAGGGTTGTCCATCATCTAATTTTTTAGGAGTTTTTCAGTACAAAGAGAAAACTTTTTCTCCCAGTACCGACTTTTCACATGGGATTGCTACTTCTCATCAGCTATTATCCGATCATAAACTGCCTAATTTGTTCTCCAACATCTTTTGCCACAAGAAACACAAAATAACTCTTCTCCCCAGCAGGGGCCAAGACATGTGATTCTGCTTTTAAACATTCCCTGGTGAATTCGTGTGAAAAGAACACAAACAGCCCCGACCATATCTCGATTCCACCAATTCCGTTTTCCTAGTCGGTAACCGTTGTGCTACTCTTCACCCCATTCCACCGGAGCGTAAGTAATCAATAAATATAGGGGCTTGCTCAGTGAGTTAGATAGAAGTGAACAGTGCCCCAGTCGTTCCATGTTCAGGTCCACGTAAAAAAAAACTAAAAAAACTCAAATGCTAATTTGGAGGCAGACAGGTAGGCAGGCAGGCTGGCCTTCCGTATTTGAAAGATTTGTGCAATACTATTTTTCTATCTCCATTCGCGCTCCCCGTCCATGGCAGCTTGTGCCATACTGGCTTGGGCATAGTAAGTATCCAGATAATTACATTTGATACTTTGATCTTGGTAGTCCTTTTAAAAACCGTCAAACGAAACTGTCGCAAAAAAATATCAACACAAGCTTCTCCAGTTTTAAAGTTGGTTAGGATGACTATGTATGTCTGTATGTATGACGCATACAGGGAGCACTGAAGTAATGGAGCTAGAGGACTAAAAAATAATATTTAACGTTTTCTTCTTGTTTCTGAACATCCCCCAAGTAGGTTTTTAGTGGAGGTTAATTTCTCATATAAGTTTAGGTTGAATTGATCTCAAATTTGTGCCTGTTTGTTTTGGGAAAATTCAAGCAGTTTAATAATCTAACAAATGGCAATTTCTGATTGATCATCCCTAACGCTGCATGCTGCCAAAAAACGGTTACCACTGAGTAACTAAGCTGACCTGGGTTCTCTCAGTTGCTCTGCATTGTTCTCACGATTAACCTTGGGTGTTTGTTTGTTTGTTTGTTTGTTTGTTTATTTCCTTTATACTTTTTTTAAAATCTGGAGAAAAAAAAACTTTAAGTGAACGTAAATATAACAGATTTGGTTATTCAACCAATAAAAACCACAACGTGACCAACATCTGTTGACAGCATGTTGTGTTAAGAGTGATCAACTAAATATTGGAAAAGAGTGGTGATTACTGGATAATTTATCCTTCTCGCCTATTGTTGGGCAGTGGTCACTGAAAAAAAGTCTGAATTTCCAGAAAACTTAGGAATTTAGCTGAAGCAAGAGGCGCAAATAACCGCTAACCACTAAGCTATAGTATATTAACATTTCAGGTCTCTAGCTTTGTTACCAAGGGTTTTAGAGCGGAAAGAGGAACCTCAGCCAAATGTATGTAATAAACATTTTAGCGGTTTGCCATTCTCCTTATTTTCGCTAATTCTTAAGCGATTCATCAGTTTAGCGTTTTTCGTGAGCCGTGCCCACCACTGCCTGTGTTGACAGTTTGGATTGACAGTGTCTGATATACATGTGGAATGTTGTGCGCAGTTGTTGATAGACCATCTTATCTCCTTAGGATAGAAATAGTCCTTTTTTTACCCTCCCCACAACATATACAGTCAAAATACTCTGGGAGAGACTCTTGACCTACGTGTTGTTCCTTTCTTAATTTTATTCTTGATGGGATGGGTGTAAGTTTGGTCGACTCGAGAAGACAGACGACTCCATTGTTGTCTGTTCCAACTTTCGACCGGCCAATTTCCCAATCCTTTCATTCTCTTTATTCTATTGTCCCTATAGTTTTGTTCTCTCTCTCTCTCTCTCTCTCTCTCTCTCTCTCTCTCTCTCTCTCTCTCTCTCTCTCTCTCTCTCTCGTTTCTGTTTGAGTCTATTTCTAACTCTCAAACCAGCATTTCGAAGCATGCATTTTTATAGCGAAAACTTCCTTCTAAAATGGCTAAAATCGGCTATTTTTCTTCAATTTCCTGCTAACCACATAGGTAAAGTCTCATATATATATATATATATATATATATATATATATATATATATATATATATATATATATATATATATATATATATATGAGTAAAGAAATGAGTGTCGTGTGGGACTTGTACCCGGGCTTTTTTTTTTTCATTTTTAAATGAAATAATATTTTAATTTTAAGTCACATTTTTTTTCATTTCATTTTCTCCTACTTCAGCCGTTATTCCTTTCTATATTGAATAAACGAACCGATAACAAATCCCTGAAAAACTGAAGAATCAATATGTTTCTCGGTGTTTTTTTCTTTTAATTTTAAATGTAAGCGCGGAAATTAAGTTGGCAAAACTGCCCATTTTGGATTTTCTTGTAGTAAAAAGAAAACTTGCGTATCTATGGTCTGACTTTCAGACTTGTCAGTTCGTCTTTCCACTCAGCTTATTTTCTCTTCGTTTCGTTCATTTTTCCACATTTTGATTCAACGTTGATTTCTCCTATTCTTTTTCTTTCTTTCTATTTCGTTTAAATATTTTATCAATTTCTCAACATTTTTCATTGAACAATCGTAGCCATCAAATATGGTGAATGGTTCTACTTTTTTCTATATGTTTGTTTATGTGTTTTCCTATACGTTTGTTTATGTGTTGTCCAATATGTTTATTGTTGTGTTTTTCTGTTTGTTTATGTATTTTCCTATCTGTTTGTTTACGTGGTTGTTTATGTATTTTTCTATTAGTATATTTATGTGTTTTCCTATACGTCTGTTAATGTTTTTCTATATGCTTGTATATGTGTTTTTCTATGTTTGTTCATGTGTTTTCCTATATGTTTATCTATGTTTTTCTATGTTTGTTTATGTGTTTTTCTGCAAGTTTGTTTATTTGTTTTTCTATATGTTTTTAAAGTGTTTTTCTATGTTTGTTTATGTGTTTTTCTATGTTTTTTATGTGTTTTTCTATATGTCTGTTTGTTTTCTTGCTTGTTGGTTTGTTTGCTCGTGTGTTCCAGCGCTCCTGGCCATATCGTTTAGTCTATATTCTTAATAACATTCAGGTTCTGGAGAGTGTTCATAGATGTTTTTCAACTCTATTTTATACGTTTTCCATTGGCCAATGCCACTGATGTCATAAACAGAATTTATTCTGATCATATTTATTCTCCGATGGAATTCTTTTTTCAAACTTCGACTTTCATTCAGTCTTATTACATACTGTCAACAAAAACTGCCAAAATAGGTTTCTTTCAGTTTTCATGTTGGACTGGCTGTCTGGCTGACTGGATATATGTATGTACGTATATATTATGCACACAGGCTATACCAATGTAGCTGGAGGGCTGAACATTTAAAAATTTACTCCTTATTATGTCTACAAAAAAATTTTCTTGCTTTTAGAAAATTCTTCCCCTAAATAGGACTTTATAGGGGGTTTTAATTTGCAATCTAAACTTTAGCTAAACTGATCGTTTAGTTTATGTCCGACTGTTTGTTTTTTGGTGTGTTTTTTTTTAATTCAGACTTTTTGTCACTGATCAACAAAGGGCAAAAAAAGCAAGTTATTCATTGATCACTCCTTTTCTAGTTTTTTTAATTGATCACCCCCAACATGATATGCTGCCAAAAGACTTTGATCACGTACTGAATTCTACTCAATGACTAACCAGACCTGAATTGATTTTTTCTATTGAATTTCTAATTTATTTTTCGACACATTTTTCATTCAATTTCTATTTCTCTCTTTTCTTTTTCTTTTAAATATTTGATTCATTTTTTCGTCTTTTTTTTTTTCATTCCGAAGTATTCTTCCATATATATTCTGTCTTCTCTCTTCAAAATTTTCTATCTCATTCTCTTGCACATTTGTCATTCAGTTTTTTTCTCTTTCTTTCGTCCCTTTTTCTTTCTGGACATTCATTCAATCCATTTTTCTCATTCAATCTTCTTTTCGGGTATTCTTTCTCTCTTTTCTCTTTTATTTCTAACGTCTGCTTATCTTACTGTGTGTGTGAAGGGTTTCTGTGTGTGTCCGTGCATGTGCTTGTACATGTGTGTGTGTGTATGTGTGTGTGTGTGTGTGTGTGTGTGTGTGTGTGTGTGTGTGTGTGTATGTATCCCTAACTGAAGCAGTGTCTCTATTTGAAATGATTCTTCTGATTAGCATTTCTTTTAGGATCTCTCCTGAAGGGGTTTGTCAGAAATATTTCAAAGTGCGTATATCATACTATATTATATGACATTGTTAATACAGCAATTAATGCCCATTGTGTTTCATAGTCATTCAGTTTTTCTTTATTCATATTACTTTTTTACATGTCAAGGCTGCCTTCTATTTTTAGAGTTAACATTTCAACAGCAAAAAAATGACGAAACCAAATCTAACGATTAATTAGAAAACTTTGAAGTCTTTACAAAAACGCAGAGCTAAAAGAAAAGTAGACCATTACATCTACATGGAAAAACGAATCTCCATTAAATCCTTTAAAGAAAAAGAAGTCAAACGAAATATCACCCTAGGCTGGCAAAGCAGGTTCAACCTTCAAGAACAAAAAGGAAATCCACCACACCTACCATTCGTGATTTTACACTGCAGCAAATTCAGAACTACTGAGACTCTTTCAGCTAATTAGTCAAGTTGAGAAAATATTTGATTGCTCAGTTGAAGATAATGGATTACTACTGCCCGACTGGAAACACCTTCCAAGAATATACGGATAGGTTTGTTGAATTCATTAAACGAAATCTGAAGACAGTCAAAATGGTGGCTGCTTCCAGTTCGCCATAAAAGTGGGACAGAGGTGGAGGATTCAGAATCAAAGAATAAGGATCTACAAAAATACCGCAGAAACCCCTCTCAAAAGATTTTTGAAAATCTCTCAGAACAAGGAAGAGTTAAGTAAACTTATCAGCCATGCAGTCAGCGAGACTGAATTCCAGCCAGACCAAGACATCAACATCACACAACATGAATATGTAGTACACAAAGGACTAGGGCTTGAAATGTAAGGTTCACCGCATGAAGAAGCTGATGTGTGCATACTTATTCACATGAAGCATGCACTCCACTGCAGACACAAAACATCAGATGCATATACCCTGGTTCTACTTAGAGGTCGAAATCACTTCTACTTTTATCAAATATTCCTATGAAGGGGTTTACACTCATTGCTCCTGCTCCTAAGTTGGACCAGTGTATAGAATTTTGCACTTGCAGGTGTGATCTGTAACATTATTCGACCAGGACTTAATGCTAACTTTGGGGGATAAAAATGTATGTAATCCAATACATTATTCTTAAGCACTAGAGGTTGGTTTAAAGGAATAATTGTAATATTTTGGTAATTATATCAAAGTTTTTTTCTCAATACAGCTCCATTGTATATGGAATGACAGTAACGTTTAAAATACACCATACGTGTGAAACAACATTTCAATTACCAAACTTTATTTAATCTTTTAAAACTATTCTTATGTATGAAGTTGCCCTCGCATTCTTAACATGAAGTTGCCCTCACATTGATAACAGCTTCAATACGTCGAGAAAGACTCACAAGGTTTTTGGAGAGTTTCTAGAGGAATTTCAAGCCATTCGTCGTGCAAGATCTGCTCCTGCTTCATCAGTGCAATTGATAGATGTAATCGGTTCCTTATTTGATCCTCAAATTGACACCACAAATTTTTGATTATATTGAGATCTGGTGATTGCAGAGGCCAATCCAAGTATTAAAATTCATTTTTATGCATTTGAAACCGGTTTTTAGCGATTCATGTGAATAGGTGCATCATCATTTTTATAGCAGTACTGCCATTGGGGAAAAAAATTTTCCTTATGCGATACAACTGATCAGCCAAAATTGACAGATAGTCCTGGGAGTTCCCTACACTGTTGCAGAATTCCATGATATTGCTGCCCAGATCATTACAGATCCACCTTAATGATTAAATGTTGGAGCAAAACAGTCGGGATCATCAGCTTCTTTAGACTGCCTCCAGACGTAAGCTCAACCAGAATATAGAAATAATGTAAAGGAAGATTCGTCAGTGTATATACTACCCTTAAATTGGTCCATTGTCTAATTCCCATGATCATTACACCACTTTTAACGTACAATGTTGATTTGTGAAAGTAAAGGTTTGGCAGATGCTGCAATTCATTAGCGTCCAAATCCACGAAGCTAAATATACCAACATGAGAGTTGTGGAATAACATAATATGTAATAATCTGCAACATATTCAAAAACGTTCTTCACTCATTCCAAGTTTTATGTAGTATTAACGTAGTCTGAAGTACAAATGGAATTAGCAGATGTTTCCATCACTTTGTCCGAACCCTGCATTTCATTGAATTTCTATTGCTTGTGATTATTTTTTGAATGAAGTTAGAATTATCATTTATGCACGTTGTGTAGCCGAATTCTTCATCTACGAAATAGAAAGAAGAATCTTTGTTCTATCTCGATAAGAAAATAATTTACGAGCAATCGAAGGGAGACGAGTGACTGTCACAACTTATCAGAGTTAGTAGGGAGATGGTTATTTTACAATGACCTCTAGAGGTCACTTAGTTCATGTTAGTTTAACAGATCATTTTTATTAACTTCAGGGACAAATTAAGGGATAGGTATCAGATTAGGATTTGTGCAGTTTTCATCTTGGAAAATGGTCACCACAACTACAATATTAATAATTTCGGTTGGATCAATTGGAAATATTCAATATAATTACCTTGAGTATCCCTGAAAATCTGGTAATTTGTCCTGCAAGTAATTTTGTAGTCACTAAGGGTGCGTACAATACCGTATTAGTCCTATTATTGTAGATTAAACAGACTTTCTGATACAGCCTCACATAGAATCTGTTGGTATAATCTCCCAAGTCCACAACCTTTTGCATCGTCCTTGTTTTCCAAATCTTTGGATTCGTCGATCAAATTTCTTTCTTATCCAGCATCGGAAGTGCCCAGACTATACTGCTCATGTGTTCATATTTTCATTTCAAATGTTCAATCTTGTCTCTTTCTGATTATCGTGCTACATTCCTGTACTTCTCATACTCTTTTGATTTATTCGATCACATTCTATGTCTTTGCACATGACATACCATGAATTCGGTCATGGTGAAACATACATGCAAAGAAAAGGGAGTTCCATGCCTTCTTTTTAACTGGCTTAAAATAATATTCTATTTTATTTATAGATAATGTGATATATCTTTCCAAAGTAAACTAAGAAGAGATATTCGTTACATATCAGAAAGCCTGCAGTACTTATTTGCATTGTCTGGCCCAAGTCTTTTATAAAATTCCGAGAGTATTTCTGTCGCTTTACAATCATTTCATTGTCAAACAAAACTGTCCACATCGACGTAGGTTTATTCAGTTTTAACTTGATATGAATGACTGGCTGTATATCTATGTACGTATTGCGAGCACGAGAGACGCCAATCCAGCTAGAAGGCTGAAATTTGAAACATTTACTCTTTATGATGTTTGAAAAAAACGTTTTTCGTTTGTTTTCTGTTTGTTTTTGTTTTTTTATTTTCCTCTAAAATAGATTTTCAAGTTTTCATTTACGCTAAATTGGTCCCTTTGAGATCGTAGGGTTCACTTTTTTTTCTTTTAGATTCGAACTTTTTTAGTAATCACAGCCCAACAAAAGGCGAGAGGGATAAGGAGTTGAATCATTCTAAAAAAAAACTCTTCGAATAATTTGAACTCTGTTCCTCTATGTTCAAAATGCAGATGCAATGTGACTAACGATCAATATTCGAACAGTCTGAATCTGCCAATAATTAGTTCCATGAATTCCCTCCGACAAGGAAGGGGGAATTTTCCGGGTCCCCACCAAGCTTGTCTCGTAGCTGAGAAAGTTATGTATCTCCTACCAGTGTCAGGGATGGGTAGCCCAAATAAAAACCAGAATTTCAAATGCTGATTCTATGGATAAGCAGGACCAATGGCGTAATATGAACTTCCGACCCAAATTTCCGTCTAGCTTTGCTAGGGAAGTTTATCAAGTGAGTTTAGCCTAGTCTGACAAAAGGCCACATAAGTGGAGCACCTTGTGAGGATTGAACTCGCTTAGCTAATGTAGGGTTTTAGTACTACTTCCTGTGGATTCGACTTGGTGATACGTCGGAATTCGAGAGTTATTTCGGCGTTCCTTGTTGAGGAGTAGCTAGAAATACCTTATGTTTGTTAAAAAAAACCTTCTGTGAACATATTGTACAAAAAACATGTAGAGGACAAGGAAACAACGATTAAATCGAAAACGCAGACCTGAAGAAAGTAGACCACTACATCTGCCTAGAACAACGAATCTCAATGAAATCCCAAAAAGAAAAAGAAACAAGCGAAGAATCACTCTTGTGAGACAAACCTTCGGTAGATCAAACTCAACATTCAAAAACAAGAGAATCCCATTAGTCCAAAAAAGGAAGGGTCAACGACCACTGCATCCTCCCGATAGTCACCTATGGAGCTGAAACATGAAACCTAACTTCAAACTCTTAACCATGCAACGTGCACAGGAAAGAATCATGCTCAATATAAAATGGAGAGGTCACAAGACAGCAATGTATATTAGAGAAAAACATGACTCTGAGATATCGTAGAATCAATTAGAAAATTCAAATGGCAATAGGCTGGTCATGTTGTAACAGTTGCGGGTGAATGGCGTTGAACAGGGGTTCTTGTGCGATCATCAAAGTTGAGCAACATCGAGCCTGGTCACTACCTAGATGGATGACCATCTGGGAATACTGAGTACCGTTAGCAGTCGGTGAGGCATCCCCTGTAGCCATGTTGATTTCCAAACGTTCTGAACACTTCTTCCCTTTGAAAGCCTCCAACATGATCGAGAGGGAGGAAGTGAAACTTGGGCACAATACCCTCTACTCGTTGAGTGCCCATGCATAGCAGCTAAAATAATAGGTTCAAAACTTGGTCAAAGGTGGCCTCGGGAAGGTCATGTGATATATTTTGCTGATGTGGACTAGGATAAAACGAGAACCGTAAATTCAACGATGTGTCCACCATCCTTAGGTCTGTAACTGTGATTTCCGATTTCAAATGAATCTTAAACGCAGTAGAAGTAGGAATATTGGTTGTAGAATTAGTAGCAGGTGGAGGAGGAAGTGGAAAAAGAGGATGTCGCACCCGAAAATCTGATTATAAAAACAATTGGTAAGTTCAAATTAGGTGTACATTTTTCATGAATAATTTGTTGTGGAGTTTTAGTGTATGCCTATTCTTTTTGGAGAGCATGCTTAAAATGAGTATATATAACATCTTTAACAATAGATTTGCGGGAAAATGAACAGTTTTGCTTATTTTAGCCATTTTGAAATCAATTTCAGCTTTTAATAACAAACGATACTTGACAACACTGTAAAAAAAATTGGTTAGATGATGTTCTTTTAACGACGTCATATATTCTCCTTCTTCCTTCTGTTATTCAAATAAACGGAAGCGACCGACCAACAGTCTAATATAGATGTGTGGGCACATCTGAAAAAGATCATCTCTTAATAGAAACCTCAAATCACTCGCCAGCATGGTTGAACCCAACGCACTTGTCACTGTCATTCATACTTCATGGCCTGATTGATTTGTTATCTTCTAATTCAGTTCCTTCCGTTGCCATTTGTTCGAGTCCGTTAAGCAAAAATGTCACCAAAACTATCAACATAGATTTCTTTTAGTTTTCAGGTTAGTCTAGCTGGCCATGTATGTATATATCATGCGTACAGACCACATCAATGTAGCTGGATGGCTGAAAAATTCAACGGCCACCCATGGAGTTACTGACCAAGCTTGACGTTGCTCAACTCTTACGAGAGTGATATTAGCCAACGCTATTTGACCGTACCTGCTAGAAATGTACTACTATTCCCAAGATATGGGATCTTAGATCTAAACAACTTAAGATTCCAGGGTCGTCTCTCTTTTGGCTTCCTTCAGATTGACAACAATAAATTTAACAAGAGGAACAAATCGGTAATTATTTAAGTGTTTTGATTATCATAGACGTGAAGGATGCTGATTACATATGAATTTACCATCCTTGTCAATATAATTAAACACGACTTTTCTCCGGACGTTTTGAAACGACGGGTCAAAGCCTAGAGAATTGGTCAATGTCTTAGCGTTATGAAATCCAGAAATATTTTCCACCAGACGAGACATCTTCCTCCACTTTCAAAGTTCTGCATAAAATATTAATGCAGTGGTACAAAATAGTTATTAATATATATATATATATATATATATATATATATATATATTTACATATTTACATAACTAAATTTTGTAAAGTAAAATTGTTCAATTTTGCCACGGCATTCATATTTCTCCGTCTATTTATGTCAAAATATTCTTATTCTTATTATTGCATTAACACTTTGAGCGCGTACGCATTTTTCTTACGGGTTATGTTTTCTTTAATATCAATACGCACACACGACATCTTCAACAGAAATTACTATTGTTTTGTTTTTTTAAGGTGGCTCCCAGGTGGATTCGAACCACCAATCTCTTGATTACAAAACATGCAGATCATAGGTATCCCAATGGGAATTGGTCCTGTGCCCTATTTGGCAAATTTGTATATACATAAATATATATTTATGCCATCTTTAATTGATATAAAGCAAGCTCGTTCATTTTTAGGTTGTACCCGTTTTATTGATGCAAGCATCGATCCTATGCTTGGATATTAAAATCGAGGATGACATGTTGACAATAGTGATATAACAACGAAAATCAAAGAATATGTTGATGAGAGTATGGAAGTAGAATAAATGAATAATGTCTATTAATGCAATAAGTTGGTATTAATGTTAGGAGAATTAGGTAACTAAAAGAGATGGATCCAGTCTGCGTGAAAGATCATAGTATTGACTAAAACCAGGGAAGTGGGAAAACATCTGGCTCCAATCCATTTGTCTGACTGATTGGTAGTTAGGTGGGATGGGAAATTGAACATGGAATACCAAGTAACAAATTATCTAAGCATATTAACGGAATAGCCCATTGACGCGTTACTACGAGCTAGAATATGGTTTGGTTTCGTTTCAATCATGTATATAAGACTAATTCATATAATAATTTAAAGGAGAAAAAATTGAGGGAGGTGAGATCGTATGCGGTGTGGAAGAATTAACTTTAAGGTTAGTTAGAAAATTAGTCAAATTCTCAGTTGAATATAATGGTAGAAAATCAATTCAAAGTTATAATAAAATTATATTTGTCGATTTGTGTAAAAATTCAACTAACTCATATTAAGGGTGGGGCGCTAAACACGCCTGTTTGATATGAGTAAAAGACTGTGTATGATAAGGTCGGACTATTTTCCTCGACAATATACGTATTCATTCGCTACTTTTCGGCTGGTGCTCTTTGTTCTTGCGAGTGGAATCACTTTCAAGAACGCATTTGCGTATTCGACTTGAGAACTCACAACCGTTTTTATAAACTCCTATACATCAGTATTGGTGCCAAATTCTACACTTTAGAACAAAGAACACCCGACAGGAGGTGCACGGCCGAATAATAACAACACTGACGATGAAAAATGACTTTGATTAACTCACAAAATTCAGAAAAGAAAAGAATGGGTAAAAGACTTGAATTCCTTGATAGATAATCTTCCACTTCAAGGAGATAGACGCTGTGGCAAGTATCCATCTCCTGTAGAGAATGATAATCATGTATGAGTCTACCTACCGCTGACGACTGAACGCCGACTGCTTGGCACAAGGATGACTCGGTGCGTCTCAGTGCAGGGACCAACAAAAACGAAATTTGGGATTAAGACAATTTATTGCGGTATAAAAATATAGAAACAAACTTTGAGTAAGATTATTTCAGTGAACCAATTCATTTCCGTAGTTTTATTTGATGATTTATTGTTCCCAGGAACAAACTATTCATAACAAAATAGTAATTATTTCAAGTTGGTGAAACGTCAATGAACATACCGTATATGCTGGTGTGTAAGGCGACTGGGTGTATAAGACCGACAATTGTATAAGACAACACAATGTCAGATAGTTATCGCCCCACTAGTTCTTTACTAAAAATCCCAGTGGATATTACCACCAAATCGCGTTGGACACTGCTGTTCTCGAAGCAACGTCGAGCCTGGCCAGTACTTCGATGGGTGACCATTTGAGAATGCAAGGTGTCGTAAGCAGCAGAGGATCATGTAAAGGGCCTCCCGTGGCAATCCTATCAATCGTCTCAAGGACGGTTCTTTATCATTACGCTCAGTGACGCAAACCAAAGCCCACCCAAACCGCCCACCTCCGGTACCCTTTCGATTGGCCTGGCTACGAGGGACAAGGAAATAATAAAGTGAAGGGATGCCATTAAGCACACTTTTAGGCGAAACAGTTTTGGTTATTTCAAATTCTGCAAATAATGACAGAAATAGTGAATTACACATAAAAACATGCACAGCTGGTGTAGCGTAAACACTAGTGACGTCATTTAGGCATCTGTTATTTTACTGGAACCAATATGGTGTCAAGTACATCCAACTGAATTGACCCTGGCCGATTTGCTTTTCTGTTAGTCAGCTATTGCAAATGGCGACTGGTTTATGCTATTAGCTTCCTTTTCTGTGCTGTTATCTTAAGGTATGTTAGACAGGTTTATAGAACATCTTATTATTAATCATTGTTTTTATTAATATTTACCTTTATCCCAATTTTTCAGTTGGTTCTATCGCGACTTTTACTCACCTGATATGAAGATAAATCGTAATCAAACAACAACAAAAACAACAAGAGATGTGTTCAGGCTTGCAGATCATACAGTAAATACGAAAGAGTGAAAAACTACGAAAATATCAGGACCTAGAAAGGGAACAAGAAAAGGTGTAGAATATAACAGTCAGGGTAGTGTCAGTGATAGTGGGTGCACTCAGGACTGTTCCAAAGACACTGAAAATGAGATTAGAGGAACTGGGGGTATCAGGAAGGATTGAGACTAAAGAGACCACGGCACTACCGAGGACTGCACGAATACTGAGGAAGGTATTGGAAATATGGGACCTACGACTCAAGCTGATAACAATGACCAAACAGCCAAGAGAAAAGCAGGGTGGAGACGGTACAAATCACAGCTCTGCTATCAGAGGTGAGGGCGATATGAGAGGAGGGCTGGGAACCTGAGGAGACTTACTGTCACTTACCTCCCAGCGATGACCATCAGGCAATTGGTGAGTGACCGTAAAGCAAATCACTGCTGTGGACTGTGAGTGTTAAGAGGAATGCTGGAGACTTGAGGAGACTTGCTGTCACTCAGTCTCCAGCGCTTACCACCAGGCAGCTAGTGTGAAAATGCAAAGGCAATAGTATCAATACAAATGCTGCTGCTGCTGCTGCTGCTGCTGCTAATAATAATAATAATAATAATAATAATAATAATAATAATAATAATAATAATAGCAGCAGCAGCAGCAGCAGCGGCTGTGTGGGTTAATGTGTGATCACCATTAAGAATGATTATTAGACTCGATGGATTGGTAAGATTGAGCCTCAATAAATTCTCCGATAGCATCTCGAGTAGAGATTGAATATTCGTGAGTCACTACCGTCTTTGAATTTGTTAGTGTTCTTTTTGCGTATCAATTCAGTCAAATTGACAATGATTATAAACACAGGAATTACAGGACATGCATCTTCCATCAAACAGTAAGTGTTTCATTTTTAATTACGAAGAGATCAATTGGATAAACTGTTTGTGAAACAGGATAATTGTAACACAAATACATAAATGTCTATAAATGTCTGTTTCGAATAAAAGGAATAATTGGTCAAATGGAATATTTTCAAAGGGAATGAATGTTCATTTCCGGAAGATATCAGTATTGCAACTCAAATCACAAAAATAACAATTGAGTGAGGGAGGGGTTATGTTATCAGACTTACTATGACATTGATCGTTGACTGGGATCAGAAACGAAATGTGGGCTTCAACGCCCGATCGCACATATCTATTCGAAAATTGTTCTACGGTAGATGCCCCAAAATACCCGGTTGTGGTCCTCAGTGTGGTCATTTCGCGCTAAATTCTGCACGTTTCTTGTTTTGGCAGCGCAGAAATGTGCTATGTTAATGGAGTGTACTTAAACATTTTAGCCACTTATCAGTAAGTTTTTGACAATTTCTGACATCAGGTTTGGCGGGGGGGGGCTATGCCATTTTGGTGCTCTATTGCTTATTTTTTAATTTATAACTTTTTAGCTTGTTGACTGTCAAAGTGTTAAGAAGATTTTTTCCGAGTTAGCAACAGTTTCAAATGTTTTTTTATAAGACCCAAAGGTTAAGGTTATCACACCGTATAGTAGGGCTGAGCAAATTAGTCTCGAAACAAGATTTTCTGAATCAAGTTTCATCTACACGGGATGGCAGAGTATTTGACAGAGGATTTGTGCAAGATTGAACTAAACTTTATTATGATAACCAGAAAGCACACGGAAAACGCTTACCTCGGCCAGCACGATTATCAGTGGGCAATAATACATGGATCCACTCCACAATTTGATATATTCTTCCGTAGACTATTGCACACCCTTACTTAAATTCTCTTTTAAAATCATTGATATGTTCTGGAGATATCTTGTGGAAAGTCAAGGAACTTTGGCGTTATTATACGGTTGAACTGCGAGGGAAGTAATTGTGCAGAGATCCGCCCAAAATTTCAGTAAGCTCTCCCGTCGTTTATTGTTTGTCCACCCACAGAATTTCGTTGAAATCCGTTGAGAACCTCTTTTGAGATATCTTGTGGACAGTCACAAAAGTATACGTGAATGTATGGTGAGAAATGGGAAAAATATCTCTCAATCACTAAAAATTCCTGGATCCATTCCAAAATTACATCTCCCTTACACCATCGCTGACCCTTCCAAAGAGTCTCATTGAAATGCATTGAATACTTTCAGAGATATCCTGTGAACAGACGGAATGACGTGACTAAATACATGTATATATCTAATTTCGTGGACAGAGGTAAAAAGAAGTAAAACGGCGAGTAGCACAATAGTTAGAAAGGTTGTGCAATGAGTTCGATCCATGCTGAGAGCCCCCACAATAGTGGCCTTCCACAAGATCGAGCTAAGCTTAGTAAGTAACTCATTCATTCAATAATTGTCGCTTGTAGCTTGGTCAGTCAGAGGGTTCGGGTGTGTGTTAGTGGCTTTGGCTTCCATCATTGAGCGTAGCGTAAAGATCGGGTTGTCTTCTCTGGAGGATTAACAGGATCGTCACGGGAGACTCTCAGCATGATACTCAGTTGCTCACGTTACGTTGTATTTCCAAACGATTACCCGTCTTGGAACTGACTAGGATTCAGGGGTATCTAAAGGAAATAGGGGCCTTTTTGCGTTATTCAGCGTAGTATAGAGATCCATATCCTCCTTAAGAGGATTAACGGGGACGTCACTCAAGGCTCTCCGCAAGGCCCCAGTTGTTTATGTCACTTTGTATTACCAGATGGTCACCCATCCAGATACTGACGGGGAACGTCGTTACTTAACTTCGGTTACCGTACAAGAACCTGTGTAAGCAACACGATTTGGTTGTAACGTCGGTAAATAACAGTGTAATACGTGACGTACGCCACAGAAACAAACACGACGCAGAGAGAGCATGATAATTAGGTTTTTGAAAATAACTGCTCGTAATCGTGCGGAAGTGATACTCAGCAAATGAGGAGGGGAGAGGGGGAAGAACACGTGTTTCTGATTCCTCTGCTGAGCAATACGATGGTAGATGGTTGGCAGCTAGAAAAACCCAAAGGCGGGTAGAGAAAGTGACAGGTTACTGGGTTCATGATGTCATTGCTAAAAAAAAAAGAAACTTTTCATTCACTATTTTGGTCTCATTTTTAATCTCCGAAGGCAATTCTCATCTCCACCCAATCTCTTACAATGATTTATCTCTGTATTTGATTTATATATGTATATGTATATGTATATATATATATATGTGTGTATGTGTGTGTGTGTGTGTGTGTTATCAAGAAATGGATATATAATCCGACAGAATTATTACAAATTGTGTTATATTAAATTGAGTTTCCGTTTGAAATGATCTCCCGTTATTTCACAGTGAATGTATCATTTGGCCTGGACAAAGTAAGCAGAATAAATAATCAAAGAAAATGGGGCTGCTGTAGGCTGCTAGGTTGATGCAGCTGCCATATCGGTCGCAGATTTGATTCCTGCTGCAGCCCGATTTTCTTTAATTGTTTATTCTGTTTACTTTGTCCAGGCCAAACGATCCATTAGCCATGTATTAACAGGAGATCATTTCAAATAAAGTTTCAATATAATATAATGTGATTCATAAATATATATATATATATATATATATATATATATATATATATATATATATATATATATATATATGTGTGTGTGTGTGTGTGTGTGTGTGTGTGTGAAATGTATACTTGGCAGTAATCCTTCATTTATGCATGTCTGGTTGAATACAACGAACAAGAAACATCTTGATAATAATTTTCTATCATTCTTGTTTTCAAATAATAAAACGTATGCTTGGGTCCATAGAGTGTAATAGTTGAAATTGTTATCATACCTAGAGTTTTCGGCTCAACAACTAGACATTTTCAAGGTCTTTGACAATTCCACAATTATTTCAACTACGGTGTAATTGGCTGAGCTATTGGTGACTTGTTGTGACGTGGTGAGTGGTGTGAAAGGTGAATTTCTAATTGGGAGGGGTTTCAATTGCAAAATACCAACAACTTCCTGACCTTGGCCAAAGAGGATCTTATTCATTGTTGGAATATATATATATATATATATATATATATATATATATATATATATATATATATATATATATATATATATATATATATATATAATTTAAAGAAGTTTTTTCATGCATGGTGTTTTAAGCTGTAAAGCATTCTAGAATATATATATATACATAATATCTCGGGAACAGTTTCTTGGCCTTAATGTATCTAAGCAACCAGTCAAAGGGGACCTCACTGCGCATGCATCAACAGAAACTCTCCCCGAGGGTTACTCCCAATGGTCGAGCCTGATCATTTCTCACGTCTTGTGGCCACACTTTGCATCAACCAGATTTGTCTGCCCCTGTTTCACTCTCATCCCCGCCCATAGTCTGGACTTTTCTCCGAGCAATTTTTAGCTTTTTCAAAAGGGATTTGAACCCGTGAACAACATTGAAGAGAACACAACAAAACAGCTGATGGTGATCTCGAAGAGGACTCTACACACTGTATTTGTGTGTGTGTGTATAAATTTGCATAGGTATAACCAAGTTTACAAACACCTCCGTCTATATCCATCTCTTTCTGTCTCTTCTCCTCTCTTTCTTTCCGTTTCTCTCTCTCTCTCTCTCTCTCTCTCTCTCTCTCTCTCTCTCTCTCTGTCCGCCATCGATTCCCCTTTTCCTCACTCTCTCTGTCCCTATCTCTTCTCACTCAATCATTTACAGATAAAAGCTATTGCGTAGACGATGAAAAATGTGAAATATTCCTTTTTTAGGGGCGTCCTCGTTTCTTTGTATGAAGCAATGACCGTCCGTCCGTCCGTCCGTTGGTCGGTAGGTCAGTCCCCATATTTTTTTTCTCAGTAGTTTTTTATTTATTTGAAACTTGATAAAAAGGTGAAACTCGATAAGATGATTCTTACCTAAAAAAATCTCCGACTCAGGGTCACGTGATCTGGCAGAAATGGCGTTTAAACTTGATGCTTCAAAATCGATTCTCTGCGCTGTTTTGAGTCAGATTTACTTGAAACCTCATAGAAAAGTGCTCCTTGATTAAGAAGATTATTCATACCAGAAATTATCTTCTACCCAAGGTCACGTGATCTGCCAATAATGGTGTTTAAACTCTATAGTGGACGCTTCATTGAACTTTCGGTTCTTGTTTCTGTCTCCCTCTACCTTCAAACGTGTGTGCGCATGTATTTATATGCACCCACATACGTATGTGTATCTGTATGTGAGTTGTGTGTGTGTGTGTGTAATGACTGTCATTAGTGTTATGAGTAAAGATAAACTTACATCGCAAATTGAACCCCAAAACACTAAAAGGAAGCTTTTGTACATTGATATTGTAGGGAGTAAACATTTAAATTTCAAATCCTCTATTCCTATTGGTCTGGTCTGAATGCGTGATACATATATAGCCAGTGACAATTTTGGTTAATGGTTTCCAATTGGTACATAGATGGATAGAATAGTATATGCACACACACACACACACACACACACACAAATAAACAAACGCGAACACGCACGCACATCCATATACTCACGAACCTATTTCTGATCAATTCTAACCAGACAGCAGCAGATGTCATGCCACAGTTAATGGGGTTTTATCTTATGAGGAGTGGTATTGTTCTGAGTATTCAAGTCAAGGGGGCTCAGGATTCGTCCTATGTCATCAAGACGAGTGTTCTTATCTGACAATTGTTGCGAGGACTAAAGAGGATTTTTAGGTGCTCATCCCCACATCATCGCACATTTGACCGACATTATGTCACATACTGCTCTCGTGGGGGCTCACACACATACACACTAATTGTAAAACGCATACACGCACAAGTTCATATATGTATGTGTTGTATATCCGCAGATTCCTTTTTCACCTGAGTGGTAGTCTGATTATAAGATGATTTAATGGCCAATCTCCGGATTGCATTTCATATAAGGTACTTGTGTCTGCATTACCTGATTCTTTCATCGTGTGAGCCTATCTTATGATCATCAACTCACGGTTGTAGTCACCATTTCGGGGAATACCCCATCTATCAACTCGAATGTTTCGCAGAGTGGGAAAGTTATTTCTGAACAAGGGTGGGGCTATCGCATTAGGCACGTTGGTAGCGGTTATTCGGTGTCTTCGCATGGTGTAACCAATCCGTGAAAATGATCGTAAGTGGAATCAAACAGCCAATTGTTACGGCTCTACCAGGATCTGGCAGGATATTAAGAGAACGTGATAATTCTTGTCGCATGATGTCAGCTACCCGTTCTAAAAACAGCTATTTAGAGTTATAACGCAGTAGAATTGCGCACTTCGATTTTCATCACCATTCACAGTGATTCCAGAGAAGACTGATTTTGATAATAGTTACGGCCAAATGACGTTTGATACACCAGTTTTCGTACGATCACCGGTGTAAGGCAACGTCGAGCCTGCTCAGTACCTAGATGGGTGACCGTTTGGGAATACCAGGCACCGCAACTAGTATGGTTGGCATCCCCTTCTTTGATTTCCTGACGTATTGAACACTTCTTTCCTTTGGAAGCCTTCGGCACGGTCGAGAGGGGGAAGCGGAACTCAGGCATTTCACTTCCTTCATACTAAGCACCCAAGCATAACAACTAGAATCTGTTCACCAATGGTCAACCTTGGTCGACAGGGCCCCCAGACAGGGTCTTTGTTGACGGTCATAAGCACTCGTTAATGTTTTGATCATTCAAAGCTAAACATCTTTGCTCGTTTATTATGTTAGTTTGGTCCGTTTACAACTATTGGGTTGGTGCAAAAATAATTGCTGTATGCCTCCATCAAATTGATTCTGGAAGCACAGAATTCAAGGGTCCTGGAACCAATTTGAAGGCGTTTTGAGCAGTTGCGAAGTTGTTGAAAACTTTCTTTTGCAGAGAGTGTTGAAAATGTCTGAAAAGAGTAGTTGGTTGAAGAAATTTCTGGTGACTAAGCTGGGTGGGGTAGAGTTTTGTAGCCTAGTTCATTCGATAGATCCAGGGTCCTTTGCCTGACATATCGAGCTTTTTTTTGCTTTTCCAATTTGGTGCAAAGTCGAACAACTGTCGAATGGTCAACGTTTAGTTCCTCTGCAATCTGTCAAGTTGTTTTGCATTGATCCACCTCAATGATGGCTCTCAGTTGGATGTTGTCAATCACAGAAGGACGTCCATGTCTCTGCTTCGAAATATTTCGAACATATGTTGAGCAGTACGTTCATTGTCAGTCTCCTGGCCAAATACCTGTTTGATATAACGAGCCATTTCTGCTGTGTTACGTTAGCTGAAATGAATAGAACGAAATTTATGCTTTAAAATGGTATATTCCATGAATGTAGTTAAATGATAGTTATGCCAAAAAATAAACAACGAAGTCTAAAGTATAAAAACTGCAATTATCTTTGCACCAACATATTATTTAGCATGAAAATTAATACATTACATTTACAGCTGCAAATCCTCATATGTACTCAAACAAGTAATCACGTTTGACCAACACGTCTTGAGTGAGGATGCAAAAGGGAAACGTCTGAAATACATGCACACATACATATCGGCTACTACCGAACTGTTGTCCAAATCCAGTCCAAGTTTGGGTTGACTTTTGGACTTCTTCTTGGGTGTTATTTCCTACCGGTACAAGAGAGCCGAGTTCGAGCCCAGATAAAAGCTAAAAGATTTTCGATTCAGTTTTTCAAGGCAGATGGGCTTTCTTCACTTGGCGTAACACAACCTACCCCCTACTTTCCTAGTTTGATCTTGTGTTATAGTTTAGTGAATATCAGTGACGCCAGTGGTTGGGGTCCAGGCCCAGATAGCACCAAAGATTTCTATTTTTGACTTTTCAAGGTAGACAGGACCTCTTCATTTGGGCGATTGGCGTAGCACGGTGATCCCCCCCTCTGACTTTGTGTCGTAAGAAGTTTACTAAAAATCGAAACGGACCTGGTTAGTTTCTCGATAGAAACCTGTCTTTTGACAGCATACCGTGTTGGGGGAATCAATGAAGCAAAATTGGAAAAAGAGGCGATCAATGGAGTAGTTATTCCACTTGTCTTAAAAAGACCTGAATTAGAAAAAAAAGCTGCTAGACATAAACTAAGAGGCCAAATTAGCATAAACTAACATTGCAAACTGAGCGTAACTCCTCGAAAAGCCTCGTGTTTTCTAGACATCATAAGGAGAAAATGTTTTAATTTCAGCCCACTAGCTCTATTGGTTTGGCCTGTATGCGTGATACGCACATGGTCAGCCAAGCCAGACCATCTTGAAAATTAAAGAAACCTATGTCGATAGTCTTGGTTGGCTGTTTATAATATCTTATACATAACGTTAGCATAGCTAGATACTATTGATATTGGCATATTGAGAGGCTTTTGATAATGGGATATTGACAACTAGATGTGTGTCTATATTTTTAGATGCTTTTTTTTAAAATTGACGTTTTGATCCTACAGAATTAATTATAAATTGCGTTATATTATATAAAAACTCATCTGAAATGATTTCCTGTCATTACACGGTTGATACATCATTTAATATGACAGCATAAATAGAATAAACAATCAAAGAAAATGGTGGCTGGTTCGATTCGTGCAGTAGCCCCATTTTCTTGTCGATCACACTCCCCTGAAATGACCTCTGATGACCTTGAACGACTTCTGACATCAACCTCTTATGGCCCATATTCGCACTGGAAGAATGTCAAATTGCAGCTTCATAAATGCAAAATTATCTTCCGGCTACGTCGGACAGAGAATCAGGGTCCAGTTTAGCATCACAATAACATTTAAAATAGAGACCCATTGTATAACCTTTCAATAATTTGCCAACTTATGCCTTCCACAGGTGTACCACTTTTCAATCTTCTAGCTCCTTGCATGCAAAATAGTGACCAGTGGAATAGACAGACGGATTTTTAATTCAAATTTAACTTGATTTCATCTGTAACACACAAAAGATGGATTCGTGTAAAATAATACCTTAAACCTAAATCCATGTTAACGGAATAAAAACAGAAGAAAATATTTTACTTCAAAATTATGCAGGAGTTACATTCTTGGAGATATTGATGACAGAGGATGCGGTCGCAAAAACCTGTCCTCCTTTTTAATACTCCCGAAACAGGGCAATGGTAAACCAGCTGAAGAACTCCATGCTAAAAGAATAAAATTACATATATAAATACGAATAAAACTAAATTACAACCAACAAGAACCAAAAATGATATAATAACCAGATATTTTAAAAAAAAACACCCCTACAACACAGAAATATACCCATTTCTCTCCTCAGTTTCATACTTGTAAACAGCGTACATTTTTCTCTGCACCGCTGGAAGTTTCTACACAAAAGATGGCTGACAACCGTCGGAATGCATCAAAACATGCCTATTTGATAATGAAAAAATTGGGATTGTTGCACCTGCCTGTCTCTTATTTTTTTCTCTTCACTTTCAAATTGTCACTTTTATCGACATTATGTTGGATCATTTCACATCCACACAGCAAACACTTACACACACAAAAACACGCACACACGTACATATTCACACACACATATATATATATATATGTATATATATATGCATATATATATATATGTGTGTGTGTGTGTGTGTGTGTGTGTGTGTTAGATGACACACCATTTGGACGCAGTATTTGAAATTACATCAAAATTTTTTTCTTTTGATCTTTGGTCCAAATTCCGTCAACTTGAAGCTGTATAAGGAGGTTTTTGAGATACTTTTGCACTCAGTGTATATGGTAAGAGCAATGTTTGGAATAACTCCAAGATATAGAGAGAGGTCAACATGGATCCATGGTTTGGTCAGGCTAAAAGATATTATCCAAATGATAAGGGGACAAAAATTGAGATTGGCTGGATACTTAGCAAGACGAAATGACAACAGAAGGTTAACCTACAGTAAACAAAGCACGAAAATACCAGAAATAAGATGGAAGGATAAGACAGAAAGATTAGCTAGTAGGACTTGGCAAAAGTTAGTGCAGTCACGGTTGGGGAAAAAAAGAGATGGGAAAGGCCTTTGAAAAGATGATTATTGGGTCAGACTCCCCTCAGAAAACCAAATAAGCAACCATGCCACCTCAACCCCACTGCAAGCATTCTACTCCCCCTCCGCCCCGCCAAAAAAAATTCTCTTCAATCACCCCCCACCTTAAACCCAACCAGCATGACAGCCCCTTTCAACAACCACCAACATCCTATACTCAGGATGAGGGAATGAAAAAGGTCAAGAACACACCACTAAGACAAAACCTTAGGGGTATATAAAGACAAGAGGAAAACAGGGAAAAACAGTAGTTTGTCAATCGCAGTGATTGCATGAAACTAATTAGTAACATTTGTAAATATCCATTTATCGATTTACCCTTTATTGTAGAATATTGAGCCCTATCACCATAGATGAAGCATAGCTTACAAACTTTGTATCTATACGTATATATATGTGTGTGTGTGTGTGCGCGTGCGCGTGTGTGTGTATATACATTTATATATATATATATATATATATATATATAGAGAGAGAGAGAGAGAGAGAGAGAGAGAGAGAGATAGATAGATAGATAGATATCGCATAAACTGATTACCACAGCTCGTGCGTGTACCAGAACTGATTACCTAAAAAAAATTGCTGTTTGTTCTAAGATAATCTAAAAACTACTAACACTAGATTTTGGTATCGTTGGTTTAAAAAAAAAGAACCATAAAGATTTCAAAAAGTCCAGTTGTCTGGTTGATCAGGCCATTTGTGGGACTACAACAATTCGATATATATATATATATATATATATATATATATATATATATATATATACATATGTATATATAGTTTTTTCTTTGTTTCTAAGGAAAGCCAAATAATTAATGGAATGATAGCTTCGTAGAAGTTAAAGAACATTCTAAGAAACTCTAGAAACTCAACAGCAAATAAATTTCCCGCCCGAATATTCGAGTAATTCAGGAAGCAGGAAGTGAGAAGAGAAAAAGAAAAGGGTGTTCTGATATAAAGAGAACGTGATGCAATTAAATAGCAAAAGTAAATAAATTTGAATAAATATTTATAAAAAAAAAAAAAGAAAGAAAGGAGTCTGCCAGTAATGGACAAAATCATGAAGACTTGCCAACAACGAAAATGGCCGCCGGCCAGCCTGTCTCAAGGTCACACGTCTCGTCCAAGTCTTGTATCTATTTTCAGTAACAGTGTTTCCATTTATAGAGTCTAGTGGCTATTTTTAAGTACCGAGTAAGTTTATTGCAGTCGAAAAAAGAGGCGTGAGGCATTTTCAAAGAATTTTCTATAATTATATGCTCGACCTGCCTTTTCTAGTTATCTGTAAGATTCATGGCTGGCAATTCGCCATCTTTGACTCAAAACGCTTCTACTCAGCTTGGCTAAAAATGTATGAGATCCATCCGTGTTGTGTTATTGGTCCGAATGAGAAATTTTGAACGTACAGTTGTACAATCATGCTTTCAGTTAACAAACGCAAAATTTGTATTGTCAAACACTTACTGAATTGACTTCATTTTCCAAACCTAACAAGTTCAGACTTCCGGTTAGGACCAAAAAGTCAAAAGTTCAAAATGATGGAGACAGAGAGAAAGGAAAAGAGAGACGTATTTGATTTCTTCAATTAACAAAAGGAAGGCAGTAAAGAAAAGCAAAAGGACGAAAGAAATAGACGAAGTAAGAAAGAGAAAGACAGATGGAGAAATAAAGAGAAAGAGAGATAAAATGAAAAGCTATGGGTGGTGGATTGAATTATCTGGTGTCGCTAAGAAGATTCTTTTAATTATTTTAATTTATTACCTTGTCTTCCTTTCCTTTTATCCTTATGAAAATTCATTCTTTTTATTCTTATCAACTCTTCACAACCCTGACCGTCCGAAGCAGAAACTTGAAATTTTGCACACAAACTCCTCCACTGAACAGAGAAAATATTTCTTATTTTTCTTTTAGAATTCGGCTTGGTGGCTGAAATAGTTGTCTTCAGAGTGGAGCTTGACCCTGAAGCAACCAGTTTTGTTCTACATAACTCTTACCCTAAGCAAGTGGTTCGCAATCTTTTTCTAATTACGGCATCTACTGTGCACAAGAATTAGTTCACGGCGCTATAAGTTATAACATAAACTTTTAAATTGATGTTATTAACTTACTCATATTAAATAATTCTATTATTTTCATTCAAACTCTTACTTGAACTTGATGACGTGATCACACCACCATTCAGTAGATTTAATCTTCAATGATGTTATTCAAATGCAACTACTATATACTGAGAATGTTCGACACAGTCTTAGAAGAATCCAGAATGTTAATCTTATCTATCGGCCGGAAGCTATCCAGAGTTGACAGAAGTGGTGTTGAACACAGTATGGACAGAATGTTTGTGACATGAGCTAGCATCAATACACTGAATTACGATTCCCTGAAATTATCAAAATTTTCGAATATCCCACGGTGCCCTGCGGCGCACACTTTGATAACCGCTGCCCTAAGCGGTACATATACATCTAAAAAGCTCAACTCAATCTAGCACAAAGCAACAAATGTGAAATACCCAATGGCTAAAAAATGATAATAATGGTCTGCAACACTGATGTGTTATTCAAGTCTTCCTATGATTGTTTTTATGCATCACAAGCAAGACAATAATAGTTTAGTGAAGTCAATCTATGTAGCCATAGTGGTTTTGAGTTTCTGTTCTTTTCGGTTTGTACATGTGCCCACACATCTCTATTAGAAGTTATTTGGTCGGTCTGTCGGTTATTCCCTCCCACGTTAAACACAAGAAAAGTTGTAATGTCGTAAACAAATGTCTTCAAAAACGGCAAAAATCAGCAAAACTTTTTAATTTCAGCTAAATTCATAGCTAAAAATGTTATATACACACATTTGAAACCATGCGCCATGACCCTTGAACAAATTATTGATTAAAAAAAACATACACTTTCTTGAATATAAACTTACTAATTGTTTTTTAATTGCCATTTTTCGGGTGTACCATCCTCACCTTCCTCCAGCTACTGCTACCACAACTTATGGACGTAAGGATGGTGGAAACATCGTTGAAATTATGGATTTTTTTATTTAGTTTGAAAATTCATATTCAAACATTTGGTGCCTGGGAACGTTTTTCAAGATTTGATTTAGATATGGTTATCCTTGAAAAAGAGATCAAAAGTCCATTTCAGTTTGGAGCGGTCTGAAAAAAGTACTCTCTAGCTCTGGTGACTGTTTGGGTTTATACCTTCTTGTGACCTCTGGTTACATCGCTTAAGGTAATTAAGTATGATTTTTATCTGGACAGATACTGCTCTTTCAGTATTGGTCGATGGTGAATAGATCCGAATTTATAATGTATATTTCTAGAAGATGAGCACAGGTTCTTCTGTAGGATAGTATCTCTTTTACACTTTCAGAATATGGCAAATTCAAATAGCCAAAATAAAGAAACAAATAAATTTTAATGATATGGATACGCTAGTATTATATAATCTCCAGAATCGAGATTTTATTGATAAAGGTCCCCAAAATGTTAAAAAAGCTGGAGAATTTTTTTTTCAATTTTATCTTTCCCGCAAAGCCTCACAGAATCAAAGTCTTGTCCAAAATAATCAGTTACCAAAATCATGATTTTTTCTTTCAGTTTTTTTCCAAAATCTATCAAAAGATATTTTCAGAAGGAGTTTAGTGGGATAATGATGCCTATTTACAAGTCCGTACTTGGATTAGGTTATTTTTTACTGGAGAATTGATTGTTTTTAAAAGAATAATATGATGTGGTGTGACGTAAAAAATATTCCCCCTTTCTTCGCCCACTCTTTTCATCCTTCCTTTCTTATGAACGCGTTCAACCTCTTCAAATTTAGTCTGAACGAAATAGCTTCTGACATTGATAGACCTATCGATGTTCAACAGTGGATGGAGAAAGTAACTCCACCAAGGGAGGAGACAGATATTCTTCCCGAAGAATTATTATGCAATATGGCGAAATCCAGAAGTTTCAAGACGCTTCAAAGCTGATTGCTATTCTATCGGTCAGGACAGTCAACGTTTGGACAGACGCGAAGCAAGAAGAGGGGTGCTTTTTGGGAGCCCCAGGTCCCCAATGAAGCTTTGTAAATAGTAGTTCACCTACTGCACTCGTACTTGCATTATATAATAACAAGCGTGGGCGCTGTTGGGCTAAACTCCTCTCTTATTTCTACTCCTTCTATAACATACATTTTTGTGAATATGCAACACTGTCAGTTGGGCTCAGAGATCTACCAACCAATCCCTTGGTCTTGATTAGACTTAGGTTTATTGGGACGGACAAACAGTGAAGAGTTTTCTCCCTTATATTATGTTAGGATTGTTCTTGGTGTTTTTACGGTGGATGAACAAAGTTAACACAAGCCAAATATTTGGACTAGAGTTGAACAACAAGGATATACTGGCACATATATAAAACACGGACATAATGATTCAGCCTTCGGGGTTGTCTTTCTCCAATTGTGTAATAAGTGATGGACGCTTCTGTTTATTGCAAATTCTCTTTTTTCATCAAATCTCATTAAATGGTGATGTCTTTTTAGAATCTTAACAGAGCCCAGAGAGTGTTTTTGGTTTGCTTTTTCTTATAAAATGGGATGGCGGAAATGATTTAGATAGTCGTGGGGAATATTTCCAGCAGATATTTTCTTTTAAAAAAAGAGTGGGAACGAGAAATTTGCCTCCAACGCAAACGCTCAACCTCAAAACCCTGCACAAATGGAATGTTGAACAAATCTTGTTGGAATAAGTAGAACTTCAATATTCGATTCTCTCTATTGCTGCAGGAAAACCTTCAGCGAATCTTAGCGAGTAAACATTGACGACGCCCGATGCCAACTGACCGACGGACATTTAATCAAATTGAATTCTCTTATTACAAGCTTTCATGTGTTCCTATGCAATCAGATCGGAGAATTCTTCCTTTTGAAATGGACGTCAAGCCATGGAATATAACTTTGCTTTGAAAGCTCTACACCCAGAGTCTGCAAACTATCGCCTGCGTTCCAAATCCGACCAAACATGATGTTTCATCCAGGCCTTATGAAATATGCTATTAATCTTGGATAATTATTTTCTATTATTTTTCGTTTAACTTTATTATGTATGAATATTCCTTAAATGTCCATTGTTTATGCATATATGTATGACTGAAACCATTAGTAGAGAACAGATGATATATACAAAGAATATTTGAGAGAATATCAAGAATAAAATGGTGATTACTCATAATAAAACACTATCAGATCACATGAAGCAATCAATCAGATGGAAATATTCAATATACAACAATATATTAGAATCATGATAAACTTGACTTTCCAATATCAACTGTTTATATCAGTCGCAAAAAAATATTTGACAGCGATACATTTAAAAACCCGTCTGGTTAGTCGGCCAATGGAACCAGTCTTGTGAACAACGTGTTTTAGCAGCATGCCTTGTTGGGGATGATTAATTAAAATATTGGATTTAGGGGTGATCAATGAATAAGTTACTTCTCACGCCTTTTGTTGGACAGTAATCACTAAAAAGTGAGAATTAAACATGAAAAACAAGCGGGCACAAATTAGGAGAACAATTTAGCATGCAAATTGAACCCTCCTCAACTAAAAACCTATAAAGGGGGTTACAAAAAGCAAAAAAGGTTTATGTTGACATAATGAAGAAAAAATGTTGAAAATTCCAGCCCTCTAACTCCATCAGTACGACCTGTTCACATGATACATACATAATCATTCAGCCAATACATGTATAGTCAGACAAACCAACTTAAAAATCGAAAGAAACCCATAACGACTGTTTTGGTGATAGTTGGTTGACGGTTACAAATAAATTTAAAAATACAACAATTCTGATTCGAGGCAGGTTATCAATTACAGTTTTCGTAAATTATTTCTCTTCATTATTTTCGATGAATGATGTCACAGTTTATGTTGGAAGGTTAATCGCATTAGAAACGTTTCCATTAATTTAATCATTCATGTTGATTATTCATCTTAAACACTTCAACTAAAGATTGTATCAGATTTCATATTTATTCATGATGTAAATGTTTTTTCTACTAGAATGGATACCCGGCGTGACCCAGGGGGAAAATGATTTAAAAAATAATTTTTTTAAATATATATATATATATATATATATATATATATATATGTGTGTGTGTGTGTGTGTGTGTGTACAATGCTCTTCCGTAGGAATAGAGCACCTGGTGGATGGGGGAATTTCTGTGTAAATAAAAATATCGCTTAAATTCAGCCTTACTGACCGTCCAGTTCCGTAGGATATCGGTCTCTGGGTTTGAAGCGAAGGTTTCAATCCTACCTCGCGGTACTGAATGGGATAATGGAAAGTCTATAGCCACACTGAAAAGATCAAATACATCGAAACAGCTGTCTGTGGATGACACAAATATATATATATATATATATATATATATATATATATATATATAATCAATGCTCCCTTCTTCAGGGTTGGGTACACTTTAGGTAGGGCAACTCGTATAGTATAGCAATGCTCTTCCAACTCTGGAATGGGTGGGGAATTGTGCATAAGTATAAGCATAAGTAAATATATCGCTTATCGCTTAAATTCGGTCCTACTGTCCTGGAGTAAAATGCCTGGGTCTGACGCGAAGGTTTCGGTTCTACCTCGTAGTACTAGAAGGGATATTGGATGGTGTATAGCCACTCTGAATAGCTGTAATACAACGAAACAGCTGTCTGTGGATAACTTAATTATATATATATGAGTAAGAAGAAAAATATCAGAGAACATATCCTGTTTGATTATATATATATATATACATATATATATATATATATATATATATATATATATATATATATATATAATCAAACAGGATACGTTCTCTGATATTTTTCTTCTTACTCGATGCAGCAAATGGGGGAAAAATGATTATTTACTCTATGTACACAAGAGGCAGCTGTAACAGGAGAAATATTCTCATCCACAAAGGAGAACAAATATTGTCATTGCTTATTTTGAAAGGGCTTCAGGATACATTACAAAAGATTTTTCTCCCACGGGGAGCCAGGATGAAAAGGTTAATCCAACCCTTGAACGATCAATATAGAGCTGTCAATGAGAGTAGCATGGAGTGATCAAATGAAGGTCAGCGATCTTGAGAGACTGTCTTTCTACCTCGTGATAATTTCTACAAATGACCTCAGTTGACCTCTGTCGATTTCCAATATTAACCTCACATTGCTTTCTCTTTGGTATACCCCTCTGCAAAATTGTGGCCTGCGACTCTGGAAATTGGCTAGAAATAACCAGAAATTACTTCTGGTGACTTCAAATGACCTCAGAGGTCAACTCTGCATTGCATATAACCTTTGCAATGGAAAGATGTTCCTCTATGCCGAATGTCAGTTCCATTGGTCCCAAAATTGAAAATTTCTTCTGACCAGGTATGACCCCTGGTGACATCGAATGACCTTAGATGTCAACGTAACATAAATTGCAATCGTCATCGTGGGTGGATGTACCCATATGCTAATTTTAGCAATTTTGGTGCAAATTCGTAACCCACAGCTCTAAATATTGGCTAAAATTACCCAGAAATGACCTCTGGTGACCTCAAGTGACCTCTGAGGCAAATCCATACAGATCATGAGGTAAGTTGAACACTTTTCCGTCTCCACGAGGAATATTACGTTGATAGGCCACGTAATTTTAGTGGAGAAGAGGCACGAATGAATAAACAAACAAACAAAAAGTTAAGATATTAGTATAGATATGATTCGAAATAAGCGATTAAGAATATAGTATTATCAAATCTTGTGATGGCGGTAGCAGACACACCATTTGGGCTCAACCCTTGAAAATCTGCTTGATGAGTACTCCACTAGACGTCTCTTTAAAACGTTTTGATTTCTGGAAATTTGAAGATTTTTTAATTTTCAGGGTTTTCTTTTGGCCTTTTTTTTTTTTAACTCTCTGTCAAGATAAACGAACACACCTCTTGAGTACAGTTTATTGACATATCCTAAAATGATCCTTCTGAATTCACGAAAAAAGAATCTTTATTCATGGTAAAATATCAACAATCCTCATTGTTTTGAAAAAGATTAATAAAAACGATAGAAGCCGTATATGAAAACCAAAACTAGTTATCAAATGGTTATTAACCTAATCAATATTAATTACAACATATCAACCCAATTTCCACGCAAATCAGGACAGTAGTAACAAAGATATGACAAGTTTCGTGATCGAGTGGCCGCCATCTTTGCTGATGCCTGAGCTGGAAGACCTGCCAAGTGGCAGATGTCCACCCAAGTCGAAATACCCACAAAAAAATCCAGCATTTCTGGGGGAAAATTCACCCTACTCATATTTTCTAACAGATCCAGGATTAATAGGCATTCGTGATTTTGATCGGCTTCATGAAGTGATTTGCCAAGCGTGGTGGGTATATTATATTATGTATCTCCGTCCGTCTCGATCAGGCAAATCCTCTCGACTCGGCAAATAATCGCATAAGGACGATAAAATTAACCAAAGAAGTTACTAAGATAGAAGAGTATCACGAAAAAGCCCATCTAAACTTACTAAAATAGAAGAATATATCTTTAGAGGGAGAAATTTCAATCCCAAACTACGTGTAAGACTCGACGGAATATATGTATCAGCATTCGGCAAATTGCTGGATAATTCCCATGAAACTCACGAAGGCCAATATAGAGTTACTAGAATTGAAGAACATGTATTTAAAAAGGGCTAATTTTAATCAGAAAATGAAATAAGATTCCAATCAGTATATTATGTATCTCTATTGGGTCCCATCCGGCTTCATCCGGCAAATCTGCTCTGTCCGGCTCTATCCGGTAAATTAGTCTCAACGCTATCTAAGCCCTTTCTAGTTTCAAACATGAAGCCTTGCGTGAACTCTGTCCAACACATGTTTATTTCAAGGCTGATATACTATCATGAGCTTACCTACGTACATAGGAGCATATTCAAACGCTCATAGTTACACACTGCGAGAAAGACGAAAAATACACCTGTTTCCTTGCCTATCAATGCCTACTGAACTGTTCAGATAACAGGTCTGGGTAGTCACTCAAGAGAAACTGTTAAGTGACCAACGTCTTTTGGCAGCATGCCGTGTTGGTTGTGATCAATTGGAAGAAAAAGAAAAGGTTATTTCTCTCTTTTTTTTTTGTTCGGGCAGTGATCACAAAAAAAATCTGAATTTCCAACAAAAAAATGCACAAATGAGAGATCGATTTAGTATAAACACCCTTTGTAAATTGATCCCCCTTCACACTTAAAATCTATTTCGGAGGAGGGATTCTGAAAACCAACAAAAGAACGTTTTTGTAGACACAATAAGGAGTAAATTTTAGTATTTTGAGCCCCCTAGTTGTACATACATACTTACATACATACATACTTACATACATACATACTTACATACATACATACTTACATACATGCATACAAACATACATAGCAAGCTGGTCAGCCAGCCAGCCAGCCGGCCAGCCAGCCTGCCCAAGTTGAAAAGCAAATAAAACTATGGTGTCAGGTATGGTTGACGTTTTCTAATAGCACGGACACTTTTTTCTCTGACGTTATATCCGAGATAAGAAAACAAGACTTACAACTGAATTTCTTTCCTTTTGATTCCTCGTTGATATGTGCAAATAAATTCTTTTGTTAATAGCGTGACACAAAGAATTGTTTATTCTATTTGACAATTTATCAACTTTTTCTTGAAAATCACCAAAGCTTTACACGGCTCGATACCCCGATTTCATGCCCCAACTCACCTGAAAGAAAGAAACAATATATATATATATATAAATATGTATATATATATATATATATATATATATATATATATATATATATATATATATATATATATATATATATATATATGCTCACATAAAATTGACAAATTTTCTTCAGAATTCCAATTAAAACCAATCATATATATATATATATATATATATATATATATATATATATATATATATATATGCACACACACACATAAGATGACTAAGCAATAGTCAATATTATAAATATCAAGAGAGTGTATTCATAATATTGACTATTGCTTAGTCATCTTACAAATTTTTATATGTATATACATTGACTATTGACTATTGCTTAGTCATTTTACAAATATTGGCATAGTTGTTACAAATTATTATCTCCTTCTCTGTCTGTCTGTCTGTCTGTCCACACAATATGTCCAAAAGTTATCTATTGATTTCAATGGAAAATAGGTGACTTTGGGTGCGCATTGGGTTTTTTTTTTGTTTTTTGTTTTTCACTTTTTGTCTTCAACTAGTATTCAATTGATGCCATCGTCAAAGTTTAGGCAAATTGAAATATCTGCAAAAATCGATAATGACCTCATTTGAGTTTGGATTCAACTACCATTGGACCCAAAATCGTCCAAATATACACTCATCATATATCATTGTAATGTAAGTTTTTATGTCGAAACAAATTGTTTCGCGGACCAGGGTTCAAAAATCAACACAAAATCAGATAATACTCATTTTAAGCATCACTACGGTGTAACAACAAAATGGATTGTTGGCAATAAGACACATGTACTGATTAGAACGTTTGTAAGTTAGAATCTGTCGATTGCATCGTGATAATGTTAGTGTTATTATTGAAAGAAAGATTATAACAAATTATCAACTAAAAATTATCTCTGTTGATGATACGAAACCGGAGATAACCGGGTTTGAACACTTGTTTACATTCGTGAACCATTGGACTTAGTAGAGATTGCTTTTGGAAATTTCAGTCCAATTTACACGAACATTTTACGTTTTCATCCAAGGTATGGTAATGGGTCGATGGCAATAAAAATACAAGTATATGTTTAATTTTGAATTTATTTTTTTTTTTTGAGGAGGGCATTCTCATCCAATTTATCGTAATGGGTCGATTTCAATGAAAATACAAGTATACATTTAATCTTAAATGAATTTTCTTTTGAGGAGGGTATTTTGAAAATCCTATGAGATTATTTTGAGTCACATCACACTACTTTATGTTTATAGAATCTCAATAAAATACCATTTTGAAAACAGCAATATTAAACTTACATGAAGATAATAATACCCCAGAGAAATGAAATCCGTTAGGATATTATTCGACCTTTCCACCTGTCATTTTTATATTTGCTCTGGATTGGAAAACAAGAAAGCTGAAAAACTCAAATATTTTCTGTTTAGAAAGTTGTTACTACTTATCAATGAATATTTTTTGTGGATTTTAAGATTTTGCATGTAACCTTCATTGTCCGATCCCATCACCAAATGGATTGAAAAGAAATTCGTATTTAGAGCTGCTTCGAGGAAAATACAATTTTCTCTAGTTGTGACTAGCTATTCCATAACACCTATCCCCGTACACAAAGAAGACCTGACAATATGACACGAAGAAGCTGATCTTATAGTTCAACAAGATTTCTGTTCAGTCCATAATAGTGGTACAAGTCTTTGTGCACCTATATTGAAAGTAAAGACTCGAAGTAACTTTTCTTATGGAAGGAACGAGTGAAGGGTGTAATGTGTGTGATATAGCTGGTACTGTAACACACGATAAAAGTATAATCCCCAGCACTCTTGCATCCTATTCAATATCTAGTTTTGATACCGTTGTACCATACTGTGGCACAGGGAGGACAAGTATTGTGAAAAAAAACTCTAAGAAAGAATTCAATTGGATTTACTTGTGTGTAGAGGTGCTTGTATTGACACTGTCATAAAAGAGACTTCTCTATTGATTTTTCTCTTGATTTTTACCCTCGGTTCTTGTAACAATTTCTTTCAGCTCAAATCCTCCTTCCCAATAATTATAATGAGCGTTTATTCAGACAACAGATGTCATCAATTGGATTCAGATTTTGGACAAAAACTGATAGACGATATTAAAAAAACTACTGCCCATCAAAAGTCAAGGTTAATCCCCATCCCCCTCGACTATGAGGTAATAATCAAAGCTTGGTGCCTGCATTTATATTCTTGATCAAAGGAGATGAGATTTTCCAAAAAATACAGAGCAATATATATATATATATATATATATATATATATATATATATATATATATATATATATATATATATATATATATATATATATATATATATATATATATATATATATATATATATATATATATATATATATATATATATGCATGCATATGTATGTGTATGTGTGGGTACCGGCCTCCAGGTCTGAAATGAAGGTTTCAATCCTACCTCGTGGTAATGGATGGGTTAATGGATTGTCTATAGCCACACTGAAGAGTTGTAATACAACGAAACAGCTGTCTGTGGATGACACAATATATATATATATATATATATATATATATATATATATATGTATATATGTATGGATTCAAGGGGTTTGTAGAACCAGAATTTCCTTGTCTACTTGCATATTATCGTTGTTATATCTAAATCATGAAAGTACCCGTGGGCCATCGAACAGTCTTGTCTAGCCAGGCAGACAGGATGGGACTATACTAATACGAAAAATTATGGTCAAATTTAGTTTCCATTTTCCTTCATCGAATTTTGAAAGCTTTGCTCCTTTGCTGGAAATAGTCTCTTCACTGAGACCATTCCGTGGTTTAGTCACTCGAGTGTGGAAGATTTTTTTCTCAGTCCAGTAAAAGTGTGTGTCTAAAGGTGTTCTTGACTATGTTTTCGGGGTTTTGTAGATAATGATGTAGTAAACCTGCGCTTGTCTGGACACAAAGAGCAGGAATAGTTTTGGTTTGAGGTTTGGATGCTGTTCTGAATACGGTAGACCACCAACCGATCTGCATGGTTGAATCTCATCGTCTCTAGATTGACTTTACTCAGCCTCCCTGTAAATACCAAGTCTTTCATTTTGCTTCAATCTTTGGACGCTTTTCAATGCATCTGTTATTTTTCAAGAGCGGCGATCAGATGCAAACCGTAGATGTGGGCGGACCATAGCTTTGTAGAAGAGAAGGAAGTCTTCTTCATTTATGTATTTAAAGGTATGACGTATATAGCCAAGTATTCTGTTAACGCTGATAACCTTTTGTTAGATATGTGTTGTAAGGTTGAAGCAATTGTCTATATGGACTCCTTGGTCTCGCTCCATTTCGGTCTTCTCCAGCGTATGTACTCTGGCATCATCGTTTCTCGTTTCATAGTTAGAAACCGTCAACCAAAACTGTCACTAAAACTGTCGACAGGTTTCTTCAGTTTTTAAGCAGGTCTGGTTGGCTACTTATGTGTGTATTGCGCATACAGGCCGCGCTAACGGAGCTAGGGGACTGAAATTTTCAACGATCACTCCTTGATATGCCTCGAAAAAAATTGTATTTGTTTTTTCGAAAATTCTTTCCTCAAAAAGGTTTTTAGTGAGAGTTCAATTTACAGTGTAAGTTGCCGCTAAATTGGTCTCTCGTTTATGCCCACTGTTTGCTTGGGGGGGTTGTTTGTTTGTTTGTTTTGGGGTTTTTTTCCAAATTCGAACTTTTTAGTGACCAACAAATGGCGGGAGTAGTTCATTTATTGAACACCACATATCCCAATGTTTGATTGATCCCCCTCAATACGACATGTTGCCAAAAGACAGCGAGAGTTTCTGTTGATTGACTAACCAGACCTGTTTTGTCTTTGATTGGTTTTACCTAGGATGCATGACTTTAACGGGTTATTTTGTTCAGATTTCCTTTTCTATAGTTTCTTAATAGAAAATTGGATTCCTTCTGTTTCCTCAGAGGAAGAAAAAATATAAACAAAAACAAATCATTTTCACGATCAACGATTCATGAAAACATGAACGGAAGAAAACATAATTCCTTCCGGGAAGGAGAAAAAAAAATTAATGGTAAACGATTGCATGATTCAAGTTCAACACTTCGTAGACTGGCTTGGAGCCAGTTTGAGAGGAAGATGTTTTCGTTTCAATGGTGGGATTGCAACAGTGAATAATGATTTCGAACTCAGATTATGAGATGCCCTAGGTGAAGTGCGTGGGAAAATTGATCTGGAAAGCAATAAATAACCCTTTAAATAGAGTTTTGATCTGAGCGCGTCTCTACTATCTCTCTCTCTCTCTCTCTCTCTCTCTCTCTCTCACACACACTCACACACACACACACACACACACGAACCTGCACAGACATACACACGCGCAGACACAGACACACATACATGTTGCTTCATCTATGGTGACAGTGCTCAATATTTTAAAATCAAGTGTGAATAGGTAGATATTTGCCAATACCTATCTATATATCTATCAATCTATCTATACCTATATATCTGTTTATCAATCTATCTCTATTCCCTCCCTCTCTCTTTCCCTCCCACTATCAGTCTCTGTCTGTCTCTCAATCTATCTATCTATCTCTCTATGTATAGACATAGAGAGTGCAAATCCGATAAATGTTTAAAATTTGAAAGACTTCAAACCAAAGATTAAAAAATACGAAAAATATTGTAACAAGATGGAACGTTGAAAGGGTTATGTACTAAAACACTCACGCACTCTCATACACATACACCCTTATAAACACACTCACTCACACACAAACTCACACACTCACGCACACGCTCTCACACACTCACACACACTCACACACACTCACACACATACACACATCCTCACACATTCACACACTCACACACACTCACACGCATACACACTCACTCACACATACACCCATTCAAACACATTCACGCACTCTCACACACTTGAAGTATCTGATACATTTCAAAATGTTCAATGCAATAAAAGGTTATTCATTATTTTGATAGAAAGTATTTCATCGGAACACTCAGTACCATTTTATTCATGTAAATGTTTTCAAAATATGAAAGGCGTATCTAGTCCAAACACATAGATATGAACAAAAACATCATGAGACACATGACGTGCTTCACAAAGTAAAAGATCCTGGCTTTTGTATAGCAGATGCATTCATGGTGGAGGGATCAGTCTTTACACTTAATAAAAATGCAAAACTGATCCACAAAACTTTAGATTTAATGACACATATTAGTATGTGCTGATACTGAAGGAATCAGGTTTTCAATAAAAAAAAATAGAAAAACCGACCCCCCCCCCCAATTATCGTACGGAGAATATAAATCTCGCACACAATCACCCTGTTCAAAGATAGAAAATATAAATCGACCCGATTAGCCTACAATGAATACAGCCGCGAGCCTGGAACAGTGACTGGTATGAGAAAAAACCTAGCCAACTCTAGAGAATAGATTCACGGTGAACAGATTAGGAAAGTTGTACAGAATCATCTTCACAATTGAATAGTTGATCGCAACACAGTATTTCCCATTAGCAAAGACCACATGCTCCTAATAACAAATAAATACCACACCCCTCTTGTAGAACATTGTTATGTAGTGCCTCATTCTATCCAAGACCGACTTACAGAAAGGAATTCGTTGCCCTAGGTGCTGCAGGATGTAACTGTCAACGGGATATTCAGGTAGAGACAGCCGCATTCTCCTGACGTCCTCCCAAATGCAGTTAATGCATCGAGAAGAATGTTAATTCAATTGATGTCGTGTTTCACAAAGGAAAATATATAAATAGATAAAAACCCTTCTATTTTAAGAACGTTCTTGATATTTGATGTAATGGTAAGTGCTTAGTCAAATAATTATTTCACAATAAAACAGTGTAAAACATGCTTGACGTATACAAAATGTTTTTTATCTCTTCAACGAATGACTTTATGCTTTTCTTTGCAATTAGAGCCTGAAGGGCAAACTTAAGATCTTTATATTATTGGAAACCGTCAACCAACACTGTCAAAATAGGTTTCTTCAGTTTCAATTGGATCTATCTGCCTGGCTGGCTGGCTGGCTGGCTGGCTGGCTGCGTATGAATCACGTCTATAGGCCACACCAATGGATCCAGAGGGCTGAAAATTTCAACATTTACTCATTTACTTTTGGGGGCGGGATACCCTGCTATATAGATTTTTAGGGGGAGGGTCAATTTACAATATATGTTTATGCTAAATTGATCTCTCAGTTTGTGTTCGCCTGTTTGTTCGTTGGTTGAAAAGTTACACATTTTTGGTGATTACTACCCATCGAAGGATGAGAGAATTAACTTATTCATTGATTCATTTTCCGATTTTTAGTTGATCACCCCTAACAAGACATACAGCCAAACTACGTTGGATTCTACTGAGTAATCAACCAGACATATATATATATATATATATATATATATATATATATATATATATATATATATATATATATATATATATATTGATCTTTGAACAGATCAGTTAATTACTTAATAACGATAGAAAACTAATCTCCCATTATATTGGTCACCCACTTCAAGTACAGAAACCCTAAAATTAGTCTAAAACCCGTATTTCAAGAATATTTTCTTCCTACACCATCATCATTTTGAAGGCAAATGTAATCGCTTTTGATTTTGAATGAATGGAAGGAAGGAATTCTGGATATGCATTGCTAATATTGTCTACTAATATGGACGACCCGTTTTGGGGGCTGAATTTGTGACACGATGTCTCTGTGATGTCAGTAGTCCAAGATGGTCGCCGCTCTGGAGGCTCGGTCAGATTTTCATCAATAAGTTTTGTTTTTGTTTGTTTTTTCTTTTTTGTTTTCAAATTTGCTGAGGAGAGGAAACAATTTGTTCAGCATAGAAGGGAAACAAAAAAGATTAATAACGAGATTGTTCTTATCAAATGTACTGGTCATAGAACAGCTCCATATCTCAGAAACCATCAAAGATAGAAGCATGCTGTTTTAATCTTTCAATAAGATATTTTGAAGATTCAATAAAACTTTGAAAAGCGTTGCTTGTATACTGTGTTTAGCTACAGCATTACACATCCATAAAATCAAGTATCACCTGCTTCTGAAAAAAAACTGAAAACCCACAACACTTACCGAAATTTGTGGTAAATATTATAATAAATAATTCAATAATATGTTAGGGTGATATGTGCAAAATAGGAAACCGGTAGCTGGTATATACACTTTGATATGAATGAAGATTTAGCATTACCAATTTAGAGTTACAGAGAAACAGAATGTGGAGTTTATATAGAGAGATATGAATACTAATTAATTTGGAAGGTCATTTTACTTAATGGTAATTGAAGACCGATTCCTCAATTCATTGATCACCCACTTCAGACACAACGATTTCAAAAACAGAATAAAACATGCTTTAAGTATGCAAACTTTTTTATACTAGTTTATTCAGTCATATTTGGGGTGATATAAGCAAAATCTTGAAGCTGTAGCTGGTCTATACACTTCGGTATGAATAAAGTAAGCGTGACCAATTTAGCGTTACAGAGCAATAGGCAGTGTAGAGGTACGGATAGATAGGCAGGACAGAGTATTACTTAATATCAATAGAAAACTGATCTCCTTCATTATATTGATAACCCACTTCAAGCACAGAGACTCCAAAAAGCAGTCTAAAACCTGGATACGTACGCAAAAAGTAAAATTGAAATTTTTTAAATAATCGCCTGTAAGTCATTTTATCTCTGTTATTGTTTTTTCAGCTTTCATCCCTAAGATGTCACGTTTGGGTGTTTCCAACCTTTACAATTTCAACATCGATAAGCTATTTTAACAGATATTTAGTGGTCCTAAATTTAGTGACATTGATAACTCCTTCTTTGAAAACCTTTTGTGAGAAGTGTCCGATGATCCTTGGTTAGGGTGACCATGAGTGGGGAAAAAATGAAAAAATAGATAGGTCTGATTAGTCACTCAATAAAGATCATCTCGTGACCAACGTCTTGTGGCAACAGGCTGTGTTACGGGTAATCAATTAGAAAAATTAGAAAATCGATGAATAAGTTACTTCGGTCGCCTTCTGTTGGACAGTGATCATTAAAAAGTCTGAATTTCCAAAAATCAAGCGTGAATGATAATGGACAAGAGGGGATCAATAAACGTACTTGGAAATTGATCCTACCATTTGTACACACAAACACACACACGCACACACACACACACACCGAAAGGGGGAATTTTTCAACAAAAAAAAAACGTTTTGGAGGGCATAATTAGGTGTTAATCTTTGATTTTTAGCCTTTTAGCTCCATTGGTACTGCCTGTACGCGAGATACGTACATACACAGCAAGCCAGACCAATGTAAAAACTAAAGAAACCTGTGTTAACAATTTTGATTAACAATTTCTTTGGATCGATGTATATATAGATAGACAGACAAAAAGTATTAAGTAGACCATCTTGAAAGTAATTATTCAAGCTGGTCCAAAGAAACACTTTTTTCGGTGTAGATAGATAGATAGATAGATAGATAGATAGATAGATAGACAGATAGATAGACTTGCCATCAAAGTCAATAATTGCACAACCGTAGCCGGCAGATGGAGTGACGAACTAAACAAGTTCAGAAAGTATTGTCTCTGCGACACCCATGATAGAGAGGTCTGGTGAATCTTGAGGAAGGTCTTTGTCCAACGATGAACGATAAACGATTGATGATGATGATGACGACTACGACGACGACGACGACGACGACGATGACGACGACAACGACGACGACGACGATGATGATGATGATGATGGTGGTGGTGGTGGTCAAAACCTGAAATCATATAACAAACTTTCATGGAAGAATGAAAGTGGTCATAATATATTTTATCAATGACATCACTTTTTTCAAAAAACACTTGAAAATTTCTACATCCTAAAGAATCTATACATCAATAATAAACTATGCCTGTCAAAATGAGGCCCGGAAAAGTCAAAAAAGCTTCTTTTTTTGTTAACATTGTCAGAAGGGGGCTAGTGGAGTACTGATGCCATTTTCAAGTACGTAGACAAAACGGTCTAGCCAGGAGTACTGAAACACACAAATACATGCACATTTTTTTTTAAAGGGCAAGAACCCTTTGCCATTTTCGTATCTACAGTTAGATAGATAGATAGATAGATAGATAGATATGAAAAGACAGACAGACATGGACATTGAGATAGATAGATAGATAGATAGATAGATAGATAGATAGATAGATACCAAGAGACTGAGATAAATATGAACAGACTGAGATAGATAAAAATAGACTGAGATATATTGATATGTAGATAGATAAAGCTAAAGAGGAGTTATGAAAGAGCCGGTAAACAGTATCCAAAGTACTTGTTGACTTACGAACTCTCTAAACTTACGAACCTTTCTCCTTATCAACAATGACGTTGATATACATTTCCACGGTTTCAACGGCTTCCAATTCTATTTACAGGATTTAATGCAGATGTCGGGGCCAGGCCAGTTACATAAATAGCTATGACGTCATCGCAATAATTGATCTTACAGACGTCAATGGTGACGGCTGTAACAGTCAGAGCAGAAGAAAAAGTTACCGGAAGGAACGTATCAGGTGAATAAATTGTAACAAAAACGATGACCGGCTGATTTGATTTGATGGTGGCTTGAAACAGCTGGTGAGTATTTATGACCAATACCTGGCACTTTCACTCACCAACACCATCACCACCACCCACCCCCCAACGACTTGTGCGACACAAACCTTGACCTCGGTAAGCTATTGATAATTTTCAATAAGGATAACCGTTCGATCGTAGAGTTATCGATCGATTAGTCACCGGCAAGCATTAAATAATCGAATATCACCCAATTTTGTAATGTCGATTTACAGTTCGGTATTAGGATGGGTTGATTTTTCAATTTTTTTTTTCTTAAATCAACTTTGGACGAGTCTAGATAGTGGGGGTTTACCATGATAAGAAGTGATAGCAGAACTTAGATTTCTAGCTTCTGCTGCCGCTTGAGGGAATAATTTCTTTTTTAAATCTTCCGCAAGATTCATGAAAACACACTCCTCTTCTCAAGATTTTGGTCGAAAAATCATGCTATTTCAACAATGAATCCAGTAAATGTTATTATTTCATTTTTTAAAGTATGATAAGTAAAAGATAGATACGTGATGTGCATTTGTTGTAAAAATCTAAGTAGTGTAAATGTACGTGTGTTTTTAAACTAAATTCTAGTTATTTCTATTTCTCTTGAAATTTATATAAAATAGACTGAAGATTAAAATGAAGCGATTTTTTTGTTGTTAAAACGGGGATAATCGATGGTACATTAGGTTTATTCAAACATCAGAGGCCACAAGAAAGTCTATGAATACTGATATGACTCCCCCCCTATAAAAAAGGCGATTAATATTAATACAAGTAACAATTATGTTAACGTTTTTTTTTAATTCCATTCGAGAAAATTCATGTCAGAGAAAAAGTACAGCCGTTTGTTTATTATCAAATACAGAAATAACAATTTGAAAAAATGAATGCAATTCTCTTAATAATGCGATCTGCTAAGAAATAATTTTTCAGTTAAGAAATTTATGATACTAAAAAAAGGGAAAGGAAGGGGAGAGAGCATATCAAAGTCCACTGTTGCATTTTTACGGGAATTTGTTATCAAAAAGTACTGAACAAGAATATTTTAACATAAGATAGACAAAAAGTACTAATGCAGTGTCACAAAATAGTAATTTATTGCGAAATTTACCCACGTATGATTAAAATTCGTAAAATAAAATTATTCAATTTTGTTACTACGTAAATATTTTTTCGTTTATTTTATGTTAAGATATTCTTTTATTCGGGTTTTTAAAATTACATTAACACATAGTGCACCGATATATTTGCACTCCTACGGTGAGCGAAATGTGACAAAAGGTCAAGTTTTACATGGAATGGAGTACCCTCAAAAGTAGCTCCAGCCGACGCAACTGAGGTCGCAAAGGCGTCGGGACGAGCCTAACCTGTCCCTCTTGGTGCAATGGAACAGCACTGCCCGAGGCGAACTGGTTCCCCGCAGCTGGGCCGTGTAACAATAGGAGAACCTAAGGACGAATTCAAAGGTTCCCAAAGCGCTTAGAAATGTCCCCTCATTGGCTAACGCATAGCACCTGCGCATTCGGTCTTGATGTTAACCCACCACACAATCTTCGGCTCATCTGGTTCGCATATTATGCAGGCACGCATTTTTCTTACTGGTCCTCTTTTCTTTAATATTGATATATACGTATGGTGTCCTCAACTATGACTAATATTGTTAAAAAAAAAAAAAAGCAGTTCCCAGGTAGATTCGAAATCACTGATCTCTCGATTACAAAATGACCACATTAACCAAATGTTCAAGGACTAATTTCTTTTTGAAAATGAATCATTTGTGCCTGACTTTCAAAATCTTCCATTTCCGACGCTGAAACTCCTTTTATATGATTACAAATAGGAGAATCATTGTTTTTTCTAAGGAAAAAACATTCACACGGTAGAATCAAGAGTATATTGAATGTTTAGTGCAGTTCGCCAGGGCGTTCATTGTGATATATAGAATTTAAAGTAAAAATTCTCTCAAGACCAATTACCGTGAGTCGGTGAGATTAAAAAGTTATCCACGATAAAGGTCTCTATATGATGACGTAAGTTTTCTTGAAATTAGTCGCATTTCAAAGAGGTTATTACAAAATTGAAGTCGTCGATTTGTGCAAAAGCTTTACTTACTCATATTATGGAGAGAGTGCCAGACGCGCCAGCCCAATTATCCATCAATATTCTGTTTATTTTTTTCTATGCAATGACCTATGATAAAGTGCTTTTGTTCGATTCCTACAGCAGCCTTATTTTCTTTAATTGTTTATTCTATTCATTTATAGGCCAAATGATACATTCGCTGAGTAATAACAGGATAAATAAGAGTTCCAATATAATATAACGCAATTCATAATCATTCTGTCGGATCATATATCCATTTCTTGATAGCATAATTGTCACGTTGAAAGAAACAAATAGAGCAGATGTAGACCATGAATAAATAAGACGAGAATTTGAAGTTAAAAACAGTTATTTGAGTCTTTGCATTACTGGCGTCTGTTTAGCTGATTGGTAAACGCAATACTATGTTGACACAGCTACCCTATCGGTAACAGGTTCGAATCCTGCAGCAGGCACATTTTATTTGATTGTTTATCCTATTTACGTCGTCAAAGCCAAATTAACTATGTAATAACAGGAGATCATTACAATTACATTTAATATGATATAACACAATGTATGATTCGGTCATATATGCATTTCCTAATGATATACTCACACATATATATATATATATATAGTGGTCAATAATAAGCTTATATATATATATTCTGGGAAGCTTTAAACAGAAAAAAGTTTCAAATTTTTTTCTGTGTCACTTGAGTCCCAATATATATATATATATATATATATATATATATATATATATATATATATATATATATATATTGGCTTTTAATTTTTTAGCCATAAATTTCTAAAAAATACAATTGCCATTAAACTTTTAATAACTCTAACAATAATTGAGCAAATCGAGTGAAATTTTATCTCAAATATATCGTTGGCTTTCTTCTTGATAATTAGACTGCTTTGACACGGTTTCGCATGGGTTTGAATAGATTATCGATAACTGATTGATCTCTGTTTTTCTATTCCTCTAACGATATTTTCTCAGATCTGTAATCGATGTCTCCTCTGCCGATCTTGCATGCAATCTTCTGTCAAGATATTCCCATCCATGCTCCATTCTCTTGAAAGAAAGAGTGGTACTCTTGTCAATTCGTGCGTTGGAATAATTCTCATAGGATTACCTAATACTTAGGCTCATTTTAGCGGTCTTCAAGAAAAGAATTGCTCTGATCTGCCTGTTTTCCAAACTACTGATCATCCTATAACTCCTACCTACATATTTCACCGCTCCTTGGTATTAAGACCCTGTGATGGCTGGCTCAAGTCGCTGATCTCAATCCGATTGAGCTTGGATGAGAAAATCTTGACAGATGGTTGCGACAAAAGTGACTTCGATTACCGACCTGAGAAAAATATTGATAAAAGAATGGCTGAATATAGATCAATCAGTTATCGTTAATCGATTCAAACCTTTGAAAAACTGTGTCAAAGCAGTCAAATTTGCAAAAGGAAGAACAACAAGATATTGAGATAAAATTTCACTTGATTTGCTCTGTTATTGTTAACACTATGAAAAGCCTAATGGCTGTTTTATTTCCTTACACTGGCTAAAAACTTATCATGGGCCACTGTACATAATTTCCTATTTGTATAACTTAGTTTTTTCACTTCTCGGAAAAAATGGTAAGTCAGCCATGTTGATAAGTAGAGATCTTGAGTTAATATAGTTGGTCCCCGACTTACAACTGTCTGTATATATGACCGAGATATGTGGATACGCAACAATTATATAAATATAAAAGTTATAAGTAAATTTAAAAATTTTCGTGTGTAAAAGAGCAAAAGATTATATAAATTATGATTCTACATTACAAAAACATATATACTGTGCAAATATCTTGAATACACATTTTTCTAATTCGTTCTTTTTTCTAAAAAAAGATATTTTAATCATAGTTTTGTCACTTGTCTTTCATTCTTCAAATACGACTGCGTATTTTTTTTCTCTTTCAATTTTTCATTGTAAAGGAAAAGATTAATGGTGATGATGTTCTAGTCTTTTCAATGATAAAACCTAGCATACATACGACTTCAGAAAAAGATTTGTCCGACCATTTCGAGATACGACCTGCCAGTCGGAATGGAACTCAGGCGTAAGTCGGGGTCTACCTGTAAAAGCTTTTGGCGACTGAATTCAAATATGCTTATCTGATTTAAGATCATTTGTCCAATGGCTTTGTTCAAAGCAACGAATGTAAACAAATTATGGTAGACACTGGAGATGAATTGTTCCATCATCTAATTTACTTCACGACAAATTGACAAGTCCTGGCACCGTACCTTATAACCCACTACTGTTCCGATCATGTTACTAGGAGAGACAACATCTGATCGATCTAGTTGGTCACCCATCCAGGCACAGACCAGAGTCGTCGTTGCTTAACTTCACTGATCGTACGAGAAGCGGTACCCCACACGATTTGGCTGTAACCCTTTGCCCTAGATATTTAATGAGGGATCGAGGATGGCACCAAGACAATCTCTTCGTGTAGTCAAATCAGAGATTATTTCCTACCATGTAACCCAGTACTGGCTGTCATAAGTTACTTATAGAGGAGACGGGCACTGTCAAGTAAATCTTCTTGCTCTAGAGATGCCATGAAGGATCCAGGTTGGCACTAAAACGATCCCTTCATACAGTCTGGTCAGGGATTTTCCCTATTGGTACCATGTAAATCAGTAATACCTGTCTCTCCTCTTTGCTCCAGTTATGAGTAAAATAGCGGGATTCGGCTCCGCAGCTTTGAATGTTAAACCCGTAAAAACGACGGACAACTCTGAACTCAAATCGGGAAAGTTGCTGTGGAAAGCTGGCAGCGGATTGACTAGTGACTTCTCGAATAGCACTGGTGGAATATCTTCGACGGGCCTAGCAAGGCGAAAGTTGATTGTAAAAATACCCAAATAACTCTCGGTAGTACAAAGACATGGATTACAATAAAAGTTCGAAAAGATTAAATGTATCATTATGTATGATCGTTTATGTGTTCATTCGTTCACAACGTTTCGACCATGTATCTTCTGGCCTTCGTCAGGTGTTGTTGGTTCCAGAATCTGGAAACACTTCTCAAGGCGCAGGTTTGATTGAACTTAACAAACCATATCCGTTTTTTGTATATCTGGTTGTGTTTCCGGTGTCAAATTCTGAGTTGCTTCCCTTACATTGCATGATCTTTTTGCTTTGTCCGAGAAGTCCCTTATGTTGTGAGAGGTTTCCAAATGCTATTGATATTGATGCTCAGTCCGGGTGTTTCAGTAGCGAGTAGTTTGTTACGGAGTGGGGTTCCTAGCACCTCCCCCGCCCAACTTTCACCCGGAATTGGGGCCTGCTATGCCAGCTCAACCTTCTCTTAGATAGATTGTCTTACAGGGCTAAAGATTTCCAACAATCCAACTATTCACTCATGGGTAAGGATGTGGATTCATGCTTTTCCCAAGTGAGTAAGTGCCAAACAAACTTAAACTCGAACTTGGTCTGCCAATCCCGTTTTTCATGTTGCAATCGGTTCTGTATAAATTCATTGTGTATCTGTTTTCCTTTGGCGAAGACTGAGATATCAAGTCAATTTGAAATGAACTTTGGAAGAGTCTATTCATAGAGAAGTCATGAAGGTTCTACAACAAGAAAGAGAAAATTGAATTATTAGCCAAGTTGATAGGCGCCTCATCGTAGTGTAATGTTTAGCGAACCGGTCTCGCAGATAATTACTACTGAGTAATGAATCTGATCAAATTCGAACCAATAAATAATTGAAAAAAAATGTGCATTCAGTTAAATCAAACTTACTAATTATTACTAATTATTTTTTTAAGACTTTTTGTAGTGAATATCTTATAGGATAAAATGGAAAAAAAAACTGCCAGATCCATTCGGGAAATGGCTAATTTGGCATCCTTATGTTCAAGAAATGTCGACAGCGTGGCGAAGTCTTTAGAGGGTTCAAATAAAAAAATTAGCCTCCTTTTTCAAAAATTCTTTTTTAACTTTTTAAAAAATATTCAGAATGATTGGATAACTCCTGGATGTGGCACCAAACTGACCAGTTAGACAGGCAGGTCCTTACAGGACGATAATGATTGCTGACTTTGTATATATATATATATATATATATATATATATATATATATGTGCGTGTGTGTGTGTGTGTGTGTGTGTGCCTACTTATGGATATGAGTGTCAGAGTGTTTTTGCGTTATTATCAACATCTTCCTCCTCGCTATGTCTCTATGCCTTTCTTTCTATCTATCTCTTTCGCATATACACACACACATAAAGAGAGAGAGATAGAGAGAATGAGAGTGAGATAGATAGAGGGGGAAAGGAGATAATATATATGTGTGTATATATATATATATATATATATATATATATATATATATATATATATATATAATTCAATCCAGGTCCAGTGAACAGCGCGCACGGACCAGAATTTGGGGAGAACCTTTTAAGCTCTGCCGATGACGTATCACTCTCAAACGGCACCATGTTCTGTTTTTGTAATTATGAAAACAAAAGATTGCATATTTTTTTAGTATTTTAGAGAAAAGGAAGATATATATGAAGGGTCGTCCTCATACGTACATATTAATTATTGGTTTGAATCGTTAGTTTTTAAAAAAAACAATCAAACCTGATTGGATAATAGAAAAATATGTTACTCAAATGAAATGGGCTTTTTGTTTTTATAATAACAAAACATATTATCGATCAGGCACAAAATGTTGACATTCACCGGGTGTATATCCTTGTAATTCTTATCTTTATATATTAATTACACTATTTATTTTGATGAGCATTGAACACTATGGCCAAATATCATCAACAACGGATAGAATCTGTTTTTTATGTCTTTCTCTTTGTATTCTTATAAAGTAATAAATACGTCACGAACTATACATGTATTTACATATAAAGACATTCAGTCAATAATTGGACAACCGTAGCGTCAAAATTTCAAGTCATGGAAAAAAATTCCATCGAAGAATAAATATGGTCAGAATAAATTCTCTTTATGACATCACTGGCATTTTTCCACGGGGAAAATCTAAAATAGAGGGTTCAAAAAAAACATGTAGAACCCCAATCCCAGCTTGTTCCAACATTCCACGGTGGGGCAAGTTGGAACTTCAGGACTTGGGTCACAAAAATTTATATTTCAGGAATCTCTTTAAGCCTCTGTTGAGAGTATTTGCTATGTTTGTTGTAAACATATATATCTGAAAGGTGATGTAGAAGATTTATCGATATAACCATATGTTGAAAATTTATGTGTAGGTAAGGTGTCCCAACTAACCCCACCTTCCCCTACATCCCGTCTAACAAGCCAAGAATGGTAGTATTCTAATTGTTACCTCAATCTTCCTCGCTAGTAGTTCAGAGGAAAGGACTTTGACAGGAATTTGCGGATAGAGTCTTATTTATTTCTGAGTTAGGAAGTTTTTGAACACGTGCCATAGTATGCTGTATTTTTTATTGGGAGATTAGTATGAAAATAATGTGTAATCAAACATGTTACGTCAGGATTATTTTGAATATTTTCAGTGCCTTCAGATGAAACTGATATTCCATGTAAACTGTTCGAAAGTCTGACTACTTCAGCTCCGAAGAGATTTCTCCTGACATCGGTGGCTTCTTGAGTCTGAAGTGTCCCGCTGTGCCCTCTCGTTGATTTGATGACTGATGGAACAAACTATTTCTGATGGGATTTATGTGGCATTAACAACTACCATCGAGTGCATGTCTATTAGTAATTATTGTAAATGTTTCCTGCAGGTCAGCGCGTTCTTTCCTCTAGCTATATTGTATATTTTATTAATGCACAAATGAGCTGACTGGACTAGTATTGAGAAATACCTATTTACAGTATATAAACATGACCCACCACTTAAACTCAAATCAGATGAATGAATACATATCGAAGCGAAAAGTATGCTACGGTATCAAAGAACGCTCTAACTAACTAGACTGCACCGAATCGCAACAATGATATTCGTTCAAAAGAGATTGAAGTCATAATTGGATTAAAACATTCCAAATCTATAAAGGGGGAAAAAATCTCGGCATCTGCAAGGATTGAACCCGCTACACCAGCAAATGGCCAACTATCGTTTCACGTCGGGCACCTTCACCGTAAGTCAGTAAAAGTGAACGTGCTCAGATATGCAGGCGTTAGTGCATGTTTTACATATTTGTCTGGCTTCTTTTGGAAACACATGCACCATACATCCTTCGGGTCACGTGATTTCTGTGGTGGTGGTTGTTGTTGTTAGAAACCGTCAACCAAAACTGTCAACATTGGTTTCTTCAGTTTTTGAGTTGGTCCGGCTGGCTACCTGGCAGGCCATTTACGTATGTATCAAGCTGCACAAATGGAGCTAGAGGGCTCAAATTTCCAACATTTACTCTTTATCATGTCTAGGAAAAATATTTTGGGGTTGGTTTGTTTTTTTTTACTTAATTCATACTCAAAATAGTTTTTTTTAGAATGGATGGGTTAAATTTACAACGTAAGTTCAAACTAATTTGATCCTTTGGTTTTTGTCCGTGTTTTTTTTTCAAAATTCAGATTTTATCGGTTATCAATGTCCAACTAATGACGAGAGAAATAACTTATTCATTGATCACTTATCTTTCCCACTTTCAATTGATATTCCCTCATGCTATGCTCACCAAAAGACGTAGGTCTCTTGACGGTTTCTATTGAGTGATCAACCAGACCTGTTATTGTTGCTGTATTGCTTGAGTTACTGACGTTAATAAGAATCGTATATCATCAGGGGCATAGCTGGGGTTTTGGGAGTTCAGAGGGGTTTGGCTCCCTGGCGGACCCTCTCCAACAATTAGTGAGATTTATCCTTGTATAATGTCAATAGAAATGCAGTAGGAGAATTACTATTTATAAAGTTTGGGGGGGTACCTTTTGAAATCGCTCCCTTCTGTTACCCCTAGCTATGCATTTGCATATCATGACCTGCTGGTAATACTGAAAGAATGTTAACTGCTTCCGGTAAAAAGATTTGTTTTGCGTTTATTTTTATTTATACATTCTCAGTGGTCGGCTTCAGAGACAGCATATAATCGAAATACCTCTTAAACCATCAAAAAAAAATAATAGAAATCCAATTGCGGTTTGTTAGTTCTTTGAAGCACTCAGTCTAACCAGATACATATTGAAAAGTACCTTTCCAAGAGGCTCAAGATATGAAGCGTAAAATGAATGCAAAATACCAGCTATAACATAAGGATGCGTAGCACAGAAAATAACAAAATCACTTGAAAACTAATTCAGAACCGCACAGAGAGAAATGGAAAGAGCAACGCTAGGAATAACTCTAAGAGATAGAGACTCATCAACATGAATCCGTGGACAAACTAGGGCGATGGATACCACGCTAGTAATTAAATTATAAGACAAAAATGGGGATGGGCTGGACACTTAGCAAGAAGGGGGCAGCGGATAGAGCAATAGGCTAACTGATTGGTGCCCAAGGGATAGCAGACGCAGTAGGTGTAGACTGGACACAACAAAGAGAGATGAGATAGAAAAGTATGCCAGTAAGACATGGCAGAGATTAGCACAATCACGTTTGTTATGGAAGGAGCTGGGGATGATCAAGCAGCAGACTTACGACAACTGATGATGATGATGATGATGATGATGATGATGATGATGATGATGATGATGATGATGATGATGATGATGATGAATCAAAAACAGAATTTGAATAAAACAAAACGAAGTTGAAATAACAACAGACCTAGTTAGTTACTCAATAGAAACCCTCGCTCTATCAACGTCTTTTGTTAGCATCTCATGTTAGGGGTGGTAACCTGAACGCTGTCGGACATAAACTGAGGGATCAATTTATAATAAACTTACATTGCAAATTGAAACCCTCACTAAAAGCTGATTAGGGAGACTTTTTTAAAAAAACATTCTTGAAAATAATGATAATTGAATGTTTTTAACTCTCTAGTTCAATTGGGGTGGCCAGTACTCTAGATACATAGATAGTCAACTGGACAGACAGACTAACTTAAAAACTGACGAAACTTATATTGACATTTTTTATTTCAGTCATAGCTAACGTTTTCTAATACTCTAAATCGTGATCAAAAGATGCCGCTACAACTGACATCAAATCTATGACAAATGTTTTCAATGAAAAGATATAAGTAAATTTAAAATAACTAGCTGACCCCATAGAAATTCTTACAGGCTTTGACAACTGAAAGTATTTATTATTTCATACCTCTGATCTTCTCTCACTTTATATCTGGTGTCCCACAGGGCTAAGTTTTGGGATTAGTCTTGTTCTCACTGTTCATAAATGGCCTATCGGACGAAGTGTTGTCAGAACTCTTTCTTCATGCAGTCGATGCAAGGATTTACAAAAAAATCTCAAAGAAGAAAATGAGTTACTGCATAGAGACCTACAATTTATATCATCGTAGTTATATATGTGACTTCTAAGCTTTCAGAGGAGAGTGACTCTATAAAAAAAAAGGGGTACTCTTTAGAAAGGAAATGCTTTGTTGATTAGAATAGAATGAAAGATATGAAAGGCGAAGGGATCTCAGTGTGTGCATCGATGCGAGACTGGATTATGATGAAAATAGGACACTGAGGATTGTGAAGGCAAATAGGATGGTTGGTACTGTGAGACAATCGTTCAAGTTACTTAATAATTACACATTTATGAGACTACAAATCAATGGCAAGGTGTCATCAGGAAAATGTAGTTACTGTCCGTTTCCCATATCAAGTCAACGATATTGAAGGAGTGGATGCTGTTCGAGGAATAGCAACAAAGATGAAACGGAAAAGTTGCCTATGTTGATCTACGGAGGACATCGTGGGGATATGATTGAGATGTTTAAAATGAAGAACAGTTTGTATGACAGCGACACTGTGCCGAAGATCTATTTGCGGAAAGAAATGTTGCTAGAGGAAGTACAGACAGGGGAAACTCGCAGCAAATGACCATTACAAAGTAGTGAGTACACTAAGAGTAAAAAAAAAATTCAATGTGAACATAGACGATCACTGTGAGAATCATCCTTTGAAGTATGTCAACAATATGAAAAGCAATAAGTATAGATATGTTTCCCTGCAAACTGGTTTTAAGCCTGAGCAGGTCTATATCTTATAACATCTTCATTATTAGCAGTATTATTCGTATTCGCAGTTTCATACCAGTTGCTAGGTGGTTTTTTGCTAAAGACCGAATGAGAGTAAGTTTCCTCAGATCTCCAGCCTTCCTTTCAACACTCTCACAGTCCGAATCAGAGCTGTGGTTTTCAGTTTCTCACCAGTTGCGTGGTGGTTGTTGCAGAAGACTGAGTGAAAGTAAGTCTCCTCCGGTCTCTAATTCTCCTTTCGCCGTCCTTTTATATATATATATATATATATATATATATATATATATATATATATATATATCAGCAGCACTTTGCTTTGTATCGTCTCAACCATGCTTTTTTTTTTCATTTCAGCTGTTAGGCCATTGCTGATAACTAGGGGTTGTGGGTCTCATATTCTCAGTACTTTCCTCGTTATTCGTGCTAACCCCGGTAATGCTCCTCAAATACCGTTTTCAGCGTCTTTGGCACCCATTATTACTGATACTACCCTGACATCCATGTTTCCCACCTTCTTCAGTTCCCTTGCTAGGTCCTGGTATTTTCCTAGTTTTTCACTCTCTTTCATATTAAGACATGTCGATTATCTAGTAGATTCTCTGTTTCTTATCCACGACTAACAGTCTTCTCGCTTGGATAGGGTGGTCAATTTAGATGTCAAATGAGTGATTTGTGGCCTTTGATTTCCAAGGAAGAAATTGAAAGATCAGTTCCGTTGACTGAAATATGCTATATGAAGATTAGTTTGTTTTTTTTTTCTGATCCATCCACGTTACCTCAGCCCGAGTGCCAGGGACAGTGAATCAATATAAGATTGAATGATTCGAAGAAGTGTCAAGGTAAAACCAACAACAAATTTTATTGAAGTATATTCAATCGTAGCATATGTTGTGATAGAAAAGTGATAGAATATAATCTCTACGTTCTAAAAGAAACATTTCGCACAAAATCTCATTCTCACTGTTTCAAAGGAAATTTATGAAAAAAGGGGTTATTCAAAATTAAAATTGAAATGCTCTTTTAGTTTCCTAGTAAGCTGCATGAAATGAATTGAGGATCATTTTTATTCAAAAGAAGTGATCCGCTGTCCCTTGATTCACTGCGTCCAACACGCCATTAGGATAGATAATCAGCAGTAACAGCGGTAGCAGCAGCAGCCTTCCGTCGATGAACATGGACCTCTCCCAAGATTTGCCAGACCTCCTTATCGTGGGTGTTACGGAGCCAGCGCTTTCTGAACTTGTCTTGTTCGTCACACCATCTTATATTTTGTTGGCCCTGGTTTCGCATGTGATCTTTGGGGATTCACGTTGTGAGTGGTGATGTCCACCTGATGTCTGCCTTTCCTACTACATGACCAACCCATTGCTATTGAAGTTTTCTTATGGTTTCTATGATACCGCTGACTCCTGTTTTTCCTCTAATATACTGTGCTGTCTTTTGATCTCTCCGTGTGGTTGAGCATGATTCTCTCATGTTCACGTTGCATGGTTCTCAGTTTGAGGGTCAGTCTTTTGGTTGGGTTCCATGTTCCAGCTCCAGGAGGATGCATTGGTTGTATACCCTTCTTTTTAGCACTGGCTGAATTTTCTTGTACTTGAAAATTGAGCTTGCCCTGCCGAAAGCGAGCCAACTTAATGTGATTCTTTGCTTGTTTTCTTCTTTTAGGGATTTCATGGGGATTCGTTGTTCTTGGTAGATGTAATAGTTTTATCTCCCTAAAGAGCAAGCACAGTATTTGCAATTTGGAGAGGAAACAATTTTAATGCAATCTTATTTCAACGCACTAGGGCTTACCCGTTCAAAAGATGCAGCCGATTCCATGAAAAATTTCAGGGGATTCAAACATGAAATAATGTTCTTTATTTATTCATGATGCCGTTAATAGCAACAATCAAAACAGAAAAAATCGTAGTTAATTTTTTTTATCGTATTGATCATGTTGTATGGGAAAATTGGTGGAAAATAATTGATTCTCTCTCTTTCTCTCTCATTCTCTCTCTCACTCTCTCTTTCTCTCTCTCTCTCTCTCTCTCTCTCTCTCAGTTCTATTCTAAAACGATTTGAGATGCACATCGTGTCATAAAAAAATGTCACTTTTTATGTTCACAAAATGTGTGTTCATTTCAGTATAGATTATCATTGTAAATCGAACACCCGACGTACTGAGAACCACTGACTCGGACGGCTTCAAACTTTACACTACAGTGCCCGGTGCAGGACCAACATATTTGGCAAATATAACAATATCTTCTTATAATGGCCAGTTGTTGAGTTATTTCGGTACATTATTACACACATACCCACAGGGATTTCTCAAATTATAGATAGATATAGCGCAATTAAATAATTCTACATAGTGGTGGTTGTATAATAAAAATAAGAGTACCTCTAAATATTATTCTTGGGTTTAAAAAGGTCCCTTAGCTTGCACACTGCATCAGTGCTCAAGCAAGCAAGTCTTTCACAAAATAAGATGGAAGACGTGTTGACTTGAGAAGAAGAAGTAGCAGCCGCCCTTATCTGTAATTGCATTTGTAAAAATAATCATAATGATTAATTGTGTCCTATTATCCGTTGAGTCCTAGATTCTCCAACATCGAAACGCTCTTTTAAAAAGATCGTTAAATACCCCAAAAAAGAATTTGGAAAATGACACACAGGAGAAGAAAATCAATGAAACTATTGATTTTAGATACTGATTTTTATTTCGCTACGCCCAAGGTTCCTGGCTTTTTATGCTTAAATACATTTACCGCTCTCTACGGATTTTAGCAAATCAATCTGTCCCTATTACACCTCTGGCTTGTATAGGCTGGTGCATGTCACGTCCCATTTTGAAACTTGAATTACTTATTTAATAAGAAGCTAAAGAAATTTCCCCTTTGGATATATAAATTCGGAATATGAAAATCGGAAGTTACCTTAAACTGACTGTGGTATATAACAACTTACTAATGTATCTCATATTTTTCGTGGCTGTCAACGGAAGACGTGATGAATGTTCGCTGCTTGATGAATCTGTATTTTTACCATTAGCAGCCATAATCTTATCAGTTGATAGTTGTTAAAAAGATCGGATCAGTTACGGCGGGCAAAAGAGACAAGTATGAAGATATGGATGTTCACCATAATATGAGATTTGTTTAGAATCGACTTCATTGATGAGGAAAGGAAATGACCATATATTTTGATACCCTATGGTAATTTGGAATACGTGCTTACAGCAGGGAAACAACACAGAATCTTTCAAAGGAAACAAATCAATTTATTCATTCAAGCAATGAAAGTGCATTATGTTCGTATTTGAGAGTTTTTACGTTTTGGTGTCGTATATGAATGTAAAATTGAATCAATGAATGTACTCACAGATTGATACGGGAAGGCTCTATGGATAAATCGTGGCGTCTTCCGTCGGTTAACAAGCCAAAAATGGGTGAAAGATGGTTAGAAATCCAGAAGCATTGCTTTTTACAGTAAGACATTCTTAAGGGTCGAAACAGGCTAATTTGTAAATCGTTGGATCACATGTTCGGTTTTCCAAATTTTACAAGTATTTATCGTCGTTTGTATGTGCACCGATCTAAAATACCCAAAATGTGGCGGAAAAAAAAACAAAGTCTAGTAATAACAAAGGGTATGGCTAGGATTGTTGGTTATGATGTTTGATCCCCGAAACAATGTATTGTTGTTGTTGTTGTTGTTACTGTTGTTGTTGGTGATGGTGGTCAGCATTTTAGATAATTTGAAGATAAAGAAAGATTCCTTTCTAAGTTCATCGAATACAAACAGGAATCGTTCTTTTATGATGGAATACACAATTCACAATTCAGCTGAAAGATAGCATGGCGTCATGGGAAAATAGTGCCAATTCTTTTATGACTGAATAATGATGCTATGAATTCTTATGGATCTCCTGAAAACTTTTGCATCAACCTGATATATGGAACACCGGATATGCCACTGCTTGTCAGGATCGCCAGATTTCTTTTTGCCACAAAAGAAAATTTTGTGTGGTCTTGGGACCAAATTAAACAACTTCTCTACCAAAATAATCAAATAATTTCAAATCCATCATCCGACCAAATTTGCATGGTCTCAGGACCGAATTAGACGACTTCATTACCAAAATAACCAAATAACTTGAAAATTCGTCATCAGACCAATTTTGTTTGGTCTAGGAACAAAATCTCAAATATTTCTTTCAAGTCTTCCCGATCCCTCCTTTTTTTTTTCTAAAAATGTCAACCGTAACTACTTTAACCTATCCATATAACTCATACTTTTTCATTCTGGTACTTAGTTACTTGTCTCCTCGAGATTTTCATCCTTTTCCAAGTACAGTGACCAGACTTTAACATAGTATTCAAGATGCAGGCGGACGTAAGTCCTGTATAATACAAGGAACGATTTCTTGTGTAAGGGATTTCTATCTTTTGGAAATTTTCTTCAATACCAAATCTTTATTTTCCGAACCAAATAGCTTCGTTCAGTGACAAGTTTGCCCAATTTTGGTCTTGAAATACCAAATGGTAACCCTGCTGCTTTTGAAAGAAACGACTCTTGTATCAAACGAATCAATTACCCCATCACAACCGCCTTCAAATGAGTGACTTTGTACGAGAGAGAATGCCACATTCAGGAGTCTCGTCTTTTTTTACACTCAGTTCCATTTTATAACCTCTTTCCACTGTGTGTGCCTCTCCCCCGTCTCATTAGGGTGAGCTTAATTGCAATTGAATACAAAGCCACACCCAGTCTCTAACTGGACACGATTTTCATTTCGGTATCCCTGGGATTCATTGGCAATTACCGCCGTATTATTTTACTTCCAAACATTTACAAACTACAGGTACTCCCAGACTTATGACCTCGTGACCATTAGTACCTACGACAAAATACGTGGATATAAAAGAAATCATCTAAATATAAACGTTACACTCTTGAATTTAAAAATATATAGATATATATAAAAGAATTGCTTGGTCATATGTGTGTATTAGAGCTGATTAAGTGCAAGAGAGTATATAAATTATACTTGTACAGTGAGAAATAAACAAATACGCTTCGTGAATATAATACATACGTACTACTCTTGGTTGCACTGGTGTTATATGTACTTCTTTTATTTTACACGATTATATTTTATATATGAAACATAGAATGATAGTGTGGAATGGGTTAAGTTCAAAATTTTCAAATGGAAAATGCTATGTCACATGACGTCAACTGATTAAAAAATTACATCATTTTCATTTTTCTTTTTGTTTTTCAAATTTGTGAGTCCAGAATTGACAATATTTAGATTTTTTTGATCAGATTTGTGATTAAAACTCCAATGTTTCCAATTCAGACGTTTGTTTGTTTTTATTTTCAAATTTGAGTGACACCCAGATTCGAAAAATTGAAAAATCACATCTAAATTGGTGACATTGAATAAAAGAGTAAAGATTACAATTCAATAGGTTTTCCATGATAGAGCATAGCATAAAAAACACTTGAGAAAAAGATTTTTCCGACTTACGGACCGTTTCGAGATACGACCTGTAAGTCGAAACAGAACACGGTCGTAAGTCGGGGACTAGCACATTTTCACTCTTCGAGATTTTAACCTGAAACTAACCTGAACACGGTCGTAAGTCAGTGAGTATTGTATTCTCGAAGATACTTACAAATAGATTAATAAACACTTTAGTTGGAAACCAACCGCGCAAACGTGCTGACTTTGGAAGAGGCTCTACGACAATAGACCATATACACACATTAAACCAGCTAAAGCTATAAAAATTCCATTGATGCGACAATCTTCAACTCAGCACGGGAACAGAGTATCAATGAGATTTATATAAAAGTAATTGATGAAAAAACTAAAACAAAATTAATTTTCAATGACAAAGCCGCGAAAATATAATAAAAATAGACGATGAAGCCTCAGAAAAGGTTAAGGAATACATTTACTTAGCTCAGACGATAAAGCTAGAGAAAGGCTACAGAAATGAAATGAGACGGTGCATAATGATTGGCTGGAAAGCCTTTATTATTAATAGAGATCTACTGAAAAAAGGTCAATATGCTTAAAGCGCAGCGTATACAACAGATGCATTATACCAGCTATGACATACGGTAAACGACCATATAAGTTTGGCCATCCTGTATGATAGGATTGCTGGAAGTACATTTTATTCCGGCCTTGGAGTCCGAAAGGGATGTGACAGGGGGTAAAGAAGCCACAAACAGGATGACTAATTGAGAAGGGGGAAGTTTCCCTCGGGGCCATCGAACAAGGCGATAGGGGGACAAGTGCCCTCTAAATCCTTATATAATGTTGATCGTTGTGTTTTCAAAGTGCCACCCACTACACACTCTCGTCCATACTTTCTGACTAGCTGTAAAGACAAATTTTCACCATATTTCAGTTTCTTCTTTTTGTTGAATCAATTCCCCCTTGATATTCCCGCTCCTTTGCAATTCCATCGCTTCATAGGAAAGTGTCTTTCAGATAAACTTCTATTTGGGCATTTTTCTTTTGGCCCACATTTTTACCAGATCTCATAATGAGAATATTGGACATGTTCACAACTGCAAAAACAAAATGTTTGATTTGAGACTTTACAATATCCTGTTAATATGAATGAGTTTAAACGGTCATACGGTAAGAAACAGGAAATCTCAAAAGGGCATGTTACCTCGGCCACAATCCTAGGTTAGGATGAGGTCATGTTTGCTTAAGTTTAACGTGAGGTCACATGAGGTCAACAATTCTTTAAAATTTCCTTGTACAGGTTACTAAAATGAATGTAGAATCCAAAATGCACCGGAACATCTATCACTGTTCACATCCTTGTAGTTAAAATAGGGTTTTAAAATGAAATGAAATAATTCACATACAAGTTCACAATAATTTTAGCTGTACTCTAAATAGCATCTTCAGCTATGAGATAAGCTGGAAAATGAAAGGTTTAGCCGATTTTAACCGTTTTTTTTTTCAGACGGTTTTAGTTATCAATAAAAAAAAAAGTATGCTTGACAACAAAAAACAAACGTTTAATACGTCATCTATTGATGACATCACACCCCTTATGACACAATAGCAGCTGGTAAATAAAACACAAAACCCGTTCCTTCCTCTTTCTGATGTTTAACATAACTGGTATAGACCTACCGACCGATCGACCGAAAAACGTCTAATAGAGATGTGTTGACACATCAAAATATCAAGATGAGGACACTAGTAAAAAAAATCAGTGAATAATAACGATAATTCCTCATCTCAGAAATACAGAACGAAACTGACATATTTTTCTATCCAACTGGCATTTCAAAATGTCATTTGTGCATTTTCATAATTTGGTATGGGGTCAGTGTCGAAATTGTACACGTCATCACTTACCAAATGATGGCACATCATATTTCTAAAGCAGTCACCTAGAATTTCGTCCGCCTGATTTTCACAGAAGGCGACAAGGACTGTTTGTTAGTCAGTCCCGCAAATCGTAGGTCACTAATAAAGCACAGCCTATTTAGGGATGTCAGTCAATGCTCCTCAGCCTCCACAAGATCAAAAGACGTGTGAGCTACTTTTGAGTTTATGGAGAGGAGTGTTTAGAAAATATTCCATCTTTGAGATGAACATTGATTTTTCTATTTCAAGTTTATGAAACAAAAATCAGTTACTACTTAACAGAAAGTGTATAATAAAAGAAAGGATTTATTCGGTGTATTGATTGAGTTGATTCATTAGCAGAGACGAATTCTTGTTTGTGAACCTCCTGACAGAATTCATGCACCGAATCAGAAGTTGATAGAAGGATGAGGTTTCTTCTTCTATCAAATAGTCTGACCAACGGACGCACGGCCAGACCCGAGTGAAATCTGTCGCTAACGTTTCTACTGATACTGACACCACACCGGCACTGCATCCGCTGACTGACAGCTCCTTGCTGACTGACAGCTCTTTGCTGACTAACTGGACACTCTCCGAATGACGAAAGGCCAGATCAGCGACGTGGTTAACTGGTTGCTCTTTTAGATGTATTCTTGATCAGAACACGTTAGCACACATATACTTAAATTGGCGTGATTTGATAACGTACCATGCTTTCATTGGTCTATGTTTAACATTGACACGTTACATAATAATAATAATAATAATAATAATAATAATAATAATAATAATAATAATAATACAATGATTTATACTGACTAACTTAATCGTCTTTTATCACAATGTTTCGGCTGTTGTATCATCAAACCTAATCTGGTGTTTTTCGCACTGGGCAACCATCTTAGAATGTTGAAATCCTTACTACAAAGTTCTTAGAAGCCATTTCTTTTAATTAATCTATTTACTAATTTTTCTTACATCTTTATTATTGATTTTTATCACAATCAGATAAGGAATCTATAGAAATATAACAGTAGATATGGCTTCGGTTGGCCGTTATGCCTCTGTGATCAAATCGGCAAAGGCGACGTCCATGCCTGACGTGCTTCAAGAGCATGGGATGCGAGTTCAAGTTTCGTTTAAGGCAACTTTATCTTGTTTCAAATTCAAGCTGTTTACTTTAATTCTAACAGTTTTCGTATTATCGACCTAAAGCGTTGTGATAAGCGGAAATAAATTTGAAAGGAAACTTGTCTGACTTCCAACTGAAGATGATTACTGCAAATTTTGTATTGTATATATTTAATGAATGAAGTAGTAGATATATAAGACTTGTTAGTTTGGCTGAATTGGTAAGAGATCTGCTTAGCAATCATTTAGCCGAAGAGTAGAGAAATGTTAATTTTATATATTTGTTTGGTTTAACGTGGTGGGACAGACGAAAACTTGAGCATTTACTCCCCAAAGTTTGGCGAGGATTGTTCTTGTTATGGAGGGAAACAAAATCAACTCCAACTTGCACTGGAGATTGACAAAACATTTAAAAACTAAAAAGCACTCCGAGAGCGCATGGGCATGGATCTGCCCCAAAATTCAATCAACACTTCTGTGGCTCATTGTCCATCCTTCCACAAAATTTCATTTTAATTAATTGCGAACTTTCGGAGATATCGTGTGGATATATTGAGCCGTTTAGACGTATGAGTACAAGTTACGGGAGGTAATTGTGCATGGATCCGCTCCAAAATTCGACCAGTTCTTCCGTAGCCTATTGTCTACTCTTAACAAGGATTTCATATTCATTGAGACATTGTGGATATATCACGTGGACAATCGTGAGCAAAAACATAAATTTATGAGGAATAACGATAGAATATCTCTCAATCAAAACAAATATTCCTGGGGATCCGTCCCAAAATTGTATCACCTCTTTCTTAACCCATTCCCCACCCTTTCACAAAATTTCATTGAAATCCATTCAGTGTTTTTAGAGATATCATGTGGACAGACAAACAAACGAACAGATGGAAATGCAAGTACCTATTTCCAACTTTTGGGGCACAGGTATACTAATAACGAAAATACTTACATCTGTGAATGCTGATACCTTAAGACCATGAATGTCCGCTGCTATTTCTCCCGGATGGGGATGAGGCGAAAGGGTGTATATGGAATATCGCTAAGCGACAACCCTGTTATACATGAGTAGTAATACCATCTTTTTATATGGGTACATTAGGTTGGGGTTAAATAGAACAATTGCACAGCACCATTATCTTTAATTGGCGATAAGATTCCGAGATCAAACCTCCTCACCCACGTGAGAAGGCCTAATCCGGGGGCTCCAATGACTCGTTTGTCACCTCTCAAACAGATGCCCATGCTTAAGACAATGCCTTATATTTTAGGAAAACAATTTTGAATCGATCCGTTTAACTACATTAAACTGGATTCTAAACATATCCGTTACTGTCATCGAAGGTGTTTATGAGACATGTCTGGGAATTTTCAGTTGAAACTCGGTCTGCAATTAAGGTACATCCATACTTTTTAGACATATCAAAGACTTGCCTCAAGTTCCACGCAACTAGCTTCTTCTCAAGAACCTATGCCATGTGGAATGAAATCCCTTTTGAATGTTCTCCCGATAAATAAAATCTCGACATTTTAAAATCCAGAGTGAAGAAGTTTTTTACCCAATGTTGGTCTTTCAAGTCTTCATTTTAAACATGTCATGTTTTAGTGTTTTCAACCCCACTATTTTAACATCAATAAACAATTTTGATATTTTTTACTATTCTAAATTCTGTGGCATGGATTATCCTTTGATGTGAAAAGTGTCCGAAAGGCCTTGCTAAGGATGACCAAGAGTAAACAAGCAAAAAAAAACTCCACCTTTGGTACGTGACTGGTTTTCGACCATTCAGATTTCTAAATAATCACCCTTTTCTTCACAGTCTGTAAAGTAGTGTACTGTCAGTCTTGATTTTCTCACCGGGTTGTATCCTGGAGGGAAGGAAATCGGCTAAAAATCAATCCATATAAGCATTTTAATATGTCCGCCACTGTACTGATTCCGGGACGAGAATGAGGATTATTTAGATATCTTGATGGTTGAAAAACCAGTCTCGTACCAACTGTGGAAAGGTTTTGTTTTTTGCTTTTTTGTTTATTTACTTTTAGTCATCCTAAGCACAGCCTTTCGGCCAGTTTTCACATCAAGGGGTTTGTAAGAAAGGAATCATTTATGCCACAGAATTAGAATACTAAAAACAATGTTAGAATAGCTTATTGATGTTCAGATTGTGATTTTGGTAACATTAAAACATGACATGTTTCTTTGACTTTGGATTCGTCATCAGTGCCGGCCACTCTACAGCTAGAACAGCGGCTATTTTGAAGAAGGAAAGGTCACAATTGACGTTAATTAATCGGATGAGCAAGCTGCAAATGGAATGGAAAATAAGCTCGACCTATTAATTAACAATTAATCGATTGGTCTTCTATTTTGCTTGCAATGTTTGACGTTCTGAACATTACAATGCATAGTTACTTCCCTTACAACTGGCATTACTGTTACGATAAATCGGCTGTTACTTTTAGTATACCCTTAATTTGCAAATTATTTCCTTCATTTTCTAATGACGCAATAGAAATGTCGAATTTAAAGGATGGTGAAAATATAAAAAGTAATGGAATAAGAAATGAAAATTCTTTTGTGGTCAACAGAATGCTATCCTCCAAACTTACAGCAATGCAAATATCTATCATCCACATATATAAAATGCAATGTGTATAGAAAGCTATTCTCCAATCTCACAGCAATGCAAATCTCTATTATCCAAGTAAATAAAATGTCATGTGTATAGAAAGCTATTCTCTAATCTCACAGTAATGCAAATCTCTATTATCCAAGTTAATAAAATGCCAAGTGTATAAAAATCTATTCTCCAATCTCACAGCAATGCAAATCTCTATTATCCAAGTAAATAAAATGTCATGTGTATAAAAAGCTATTCTCCGATCTCATTGCAATGCAAATCTCTATTATCTACGTATATGAAATGCAATGTGTATAGAAGGCTATCCTCCAAGCTCACTGTAATGCAAATATCTACCATCCACTTATATAAAATGCAATGTGAATACATATATTCCATACATGCCGTCAAAAAGACAATAACGTTATCTATCATGAGGAAATCTATAAGAACGGCTGAGGTAGTTGTGATAACGATTGATATTGAGTGATTTTGTATCCCGTACTACTCACCACCTTTTACTTTAATTTAATGTTGTTTTTTTTGTTTTGTTTTTTTGTTTTTGTTTTTGTTTTTTTAACATTTACGTAGTAATTTCCAAACTAAATAAATTTGTTTTTACAAGTGATATTTCGGGGAAGTCGGGCAGAAGAATACCTTTTCACGCTCCCATTAGAGTGTTTGTGTTTGAATCTTCATCTTTAAAATACTTTCTTCTTCTTCTCCTCTTCCTTCACACCTTTCAACATGTATAAACCGTTCAACTCGTTGGATCGAGAACGCAGCCACTAACTGAAATTATTGCACAATCAGTGAAAGAAGCTTTTATTAATACATGGATTACGAGATTTGAAGTTCCGCTCCATTATGTGACAGACAGGGGAAGACAATTTGAAACTTGGCTGTTTTCTTAATGTTTTTTATTTGTTTTTTTAACTATCGAGAATTATAGCTTTTCATGGATTGAGAACCACCCAAAGTGCAATCGTTTAATAGAGAGAGCACACAGACCAATCAAAACAGCACTTATAGCTCGTAAAGAACCATGGCTCTCAGCATTGCCGGTAGAACTGATAGATATCCGCAGCAGACCTAATGAATCAGGTTTCTCAACTTTTTTTGCAGTAACTGGTTCATCAATAGTGACTCCTCGGTCGCTGATCAGTCCATTTGAGACAAATAAAAATGGTCCATTAGATAGTAAATTTACTAAAATTGTGTGTAAACCCATGTTACAATTTGGTCAAAATGAATAAAGGAAATTCGCATACATTACATAAACCTTATATCTAAAAGAATCTCATGCCGTATGATCAGGTATGGCTTCGAGTGGAACGTTTAAGGAAACCTCTGGAAGCAACTTACAGAGGGCCCTACATAGTTTTGAAGCGTTCACCTAAATTTCCTTCATAGAGATGAATGATATATTGTATAATCAACTACCTTTGGACATACTGAAACTTTGTGGAAACGTGTAACTAGAAATAGCTGTAAGATGAGAAATAACGAAAATTTTGTGGATATTTCAAACAATGATAGTTAAAAGTGATACCAGTAATCATGATATGAATGATAGCAAAATTTCAAATAAGTCAAAGAAATCATCTTTGGGAAAATAGATAACTTGAAGGAAATATGATTATTTTTTGTACAACTAGAAGTTAGGCTGCAATAGCTCTTCGATTCGGGCACAAACTATTTGTAGTGAATTCAGTTTATCAGAACATAAAAAATCATAAATAAAAAAATCTAATAAATAAAAGTAGCGCATAAAATTACCAAACTAAATATCACTACGCCGACGTCACTTACTTCTCCAGTCCTAAAAGTAGTGCAGACTTCCTTAACTCTTCGACATGTAAAAAGATCTTATTCCGTCTTTCACCCTTTTTCCTCCACAAACTTACTTATAGATTAAGACATTCAATCTTAATATGGGTGACTCTACAGGCCAAATTTAATTTATTGTCAGTAGACATTCGGTAAATTCTATGAAGGGGTAAGAATTCTATGGACGACTACAAATGCCCCTATTACAAGTTCTATAAACATTATTCATTTGATGAGAAAAAAAAATTTAAAAATCACGAAAAATTCCCGACAAATATTTATTTGGTGAAACTCCAAAGTGTACACTACATTTCGATTTTTTGAAAAAGTAATTGAAAACTTTCCTAGAAAGAAATACTTTAGCTCTGTTGCTGTTCTTATATTCTGATTCTGGCCAAAAATGTTTCATCTTGTTGCTGATTCCAAAAAATTCAACTGATTTACTTTGTGTGGGAAATTATCTACATAGAAATGTGAATACTTTCGGAGTGTGGAGGATATTTTTTGAGATTTCAAAAACTAAAAACAGGGGTGGGGCTGATTTACTCTTTAAAATATTCCCATAAGTCTTTCTCACAGAATACCATTTTCATTTTTTTTTAATCATTCATGAATAAATAGATACCGAATTTTTTTTTTTTTCAAAACTGGCTCTTCAGTTGATATAACGTTTTGCCTATTTACACAAATGATCTTTGTACGAATATTTTCTACAATCTCTCTTCTTGACACAAAGATCTCAACGATGAAATTGACAGGTTACAATTTCATCGACATAAGTTGCAGATGTTTCGACCTTTCCTCTGATTTTATCAATAAATTGCAGATATTTTAACTGAAGGGACGAAAGTATGTTGAACTTTTATCTAATTTCCCCAGTTCCCGCCATAAATCAAAATATTATTTCCAAGATAATTTGACGTTTGTGATATGAATCATGAATAATGATCTTTGCACGCGAAACATTTCCCAAATATTCAAAGATAATCCCCCGCAAGAATTTTTTCTTGTTTTCTCTAGTTACGAAATCCTTGTATTTTCCTATATTTGTCGTTTTATGAAAATGATATTTAGCGCTTGTAGATGGACCCAGATTTGACTTGTTTCGATAGGTCTCTTCCTTCGGCTTACACCGAGTGACGTCAGCTGTACAATATTTATTACTAATTGTTTGTTTCTATAATTCAATTCATTCAAAGGAATGACTATAACAGTCATGTATCAACTTCATTTTTTCTTGCACACTCGATTTCTAAAAGGTGCTCAAAAGTTGTGTATCGTTTTAACATCGAGTGAGCGAGGGTGAGAAACTTTGATATTTACCATCAGAACCACATTGTACAGAAAAAAAACTTTTTTACCCACACTAAAATAGTTTCCCTTTTGTGCTTCCGTAGTCGATTTGGTAAATGGTTTGAATGTTTGCCTTCATATATTGCACTTGCTTGCTGAACCGGATCTTGACATTCGTCTGATTTTTTTTTTTTTTTCTCTATTCGTAAAATTTATTGATTGCCTCAATGATAGTCCATCACTTAAAAGCCATTAGAGCTGAATGCAATCAGTGTGTTATCAAATGAACTGCACTTATATTTTGATATGAAATATAATTGTTGCCATATTGGCTAACGTTGAATTTCCGACTTTTTGCAATAGCGATCTTGAAAAGGACAAATTTGGTCCAACACCGGTAAAACTAACGGTGTCGCACGAAATGTGTTGTTTCGAAGATATGTCCTTAAAATATGAAACACATAACACTATGAAATGTAATATAATAATGTATTCGTTCAATTATTCATTCATAAGATTATTTTCTGTCTATTTACTTATGAATTTGATTATAATTTATAAAATTTTCGACACCCATTTATTTGAGGACGTTTTTTTTTTCTCAATATTTTTTCATTCCAAATATAAGAAAAAAAATTCATATTCTTACCATTTCCATGATTCAATTCATCAACACATTGCACTTTCCATCGATTTTTACAAAATTTACGGATAAATCCCTTGAGACATTAACAGTATTTATCTTTGTTAGAAAAAAAGCTTGGCAACTTTTTTTGGGGAATTGATAAACTAGAAAATTGAGTAAGACATTTTTCTAGACAATTTTTCCAATTTTGTTTGGTTAACTATAATTCAGGCTTTTGAACTAGAAGAGAAAAGATTTTTCACTCAATATTTTTTAAAAGATTTATCGTCCACTTTTATCAATTCATTTCAGTTTGAGCAGTTCCTGAGCGCTTCTGTGGAAAACGTGATCATAATTAATATCTTGGGATTTATCAGTTTGATGTTTTTCATCGATTTATACACATCTATGTATAAATCATCAAAATGATATAAGGGGGGTAAGGAATCTTTTTCAATATTTAGAATAGAATTTTTTTCTTTTTTCCTTAAATTAGCCTTTAAAGTATCGAATTTTATTAAAATCAGATATGCTAATTTTTACCAGATTTTAAAATACCTCAAATGTCTATTTTTCCGGTGAAAATTGCATTCGTATTGTTCATCTCTAATTTCTTATATTTTGTATATTTATATATTCACAAATGCATATTTGATTATAATTTATATATTTGATTATTTTTGTACGAGTTGAACGATAAAAATATGTGAATACAGATAGATAAGGAGACCTTTCAAAAAAATCTTTCTTTTTTTTTTCTTTTCTTTTTTTTTCCAAAGGGTCACCCTTTCTACCAGGATCTTCAAGAATCAATTCTATTCTTCAGCTCATAAAGTTCAAATAAACTCCAAAGGATGATGCAAAAGAGGCTGGTTTTGCTACTGGCAGAACCAGGACTGATCTCTTCTGCAGAGAGGAATGCAAACATTTCTTTTTTTGAAAATTCAATTAGAATCTATGGCCTCAAGATAGTGAGAGAAATCGTCAAAACCTTTTTTTTAAAAACGAATATAACTGTGATAGAATTTCAAAAAATGGACAACGATGACCTCGGGTGGCAAAAAGAGACGCTGGGAGATGTTTTGCTTTGCCAGTTCTTAACAGGACTGCACCAACCCTCTCAGAATTTTCTCAGCCCTAACAGGGATCCACACTCAAAATATTGAGTGTATGTGGTCACACCTAGAAAATAAAATCAAAAGACTGTTCAAGACTGACTAATCATGCTTTAGTCCTGTGGCAAGAGATGAAAAGACGTCCCGGAAATAACATATTTTCAAGATTTATTATGACAATAACCCAAAACACTAAACCTAAATCTACCTTTTATCCATTTGTGATTAAATTCAATAAAGTATTAAATTTAACACGGTAAAGGTAACAATCACCAATTAAATTCGTAAATGATGATATTGTAAATAAATGAATAAATCATAATATTTCATTAATAAATGAAATATAATCTTCTTGATAAATGATTAAATATGTAAATGTAATGAAATGTTCCATTCCATATTATTATAGTTCACATATTTTCTTGAATTTTGTAAATAGATAAGATAAATACATTATAATATAACATTTCATATTGTTATGAATTTTTGGAGTTAGTTTTTCAAAAAAGAAAGTGCAAAAGTAAAAAAATTACAGTCCTTCTTAGTGCTATTATTAATCAAAACATTTTGTAACATTCCTTAATTCTGGTTAACAAAATACATATTTAAGTTGTGTTGAAAATACTCCTAAAGATAAGATTTGACTATTTTTTTTTCTATAGCTTTCACAAAATGTTAATGATTCTTACAAAAATTTTAATGCTAGCTGATTTACTTATTTATCATTTATCATGCCTCTTTGGGCATCTCCAACTATTCACAATATTTACACATCAACTTCAAAACAAGTACTAAATTCATAAAAACACATTCAAATGTACATCTGTACTAACCTCTACAATTTAACACAATTTATAGATCAGACTCTTTTGATAAATCTCATCAGACAAAATCCCCAAAATGTCCTTGTAAGCTTATCCTCTTACCATAATTTCTAAACTTATCTAAATCATTTTTCAAAATCTCTACACTATTGCTATTTTGAACATGACCAGCAACTTATTCCAAAAATACATTTCTCTATTACCAACCTGTCAATGTTAAGAATGAGTGAGAATTGTGTTGACCCACCCCACACCCAAGATTTAGCAATAAATATAAATATCAAAGATTGGCTAAAATGGAAACTTGTAAATAAATCAATGTCTTTACTAAGAATGAAAAGGTAATGTTTCAAGTCAATATATATATATATACATATATATATATATATATATATATATATATATATATATATATATATATATATATATATATATATATATATATATATATATATATATATATATATAAAACTAACATTGAATGATAATATATCATTTAGGTAAACAATGATTTTATTGAAAAATAAAAGCTTTAATTACCAGTATCATCAGGGACACACAGGTATCAAATTAATCTACAAAACATCTGGTACTTAAAAGTACCATTAGTACATACAGGATTGAAGCTATGAATTTAAATTTTGTAATTAGATATTCTACCAACAATAAGGCAATGATGTGGAAAAGATGATTGGATGAAAAATATTGTCATGATTGTTCAACTGAACTGAACAAAAAAAAGTCAAAGATTTTTTTAAGAAATGTTTGGTTCACAATTAATAAGATGAAATATTTTGTATAAATGTTCAATCAAGGTTCTGAGAACCCCCACTTGAAGGTAGCATAGCAGCAATAGATAATTAATAAAAGCTATCACAAGCTAGCCTAGAATGACTCATTTAATTAGGAGTCATTCCATATCAAAGTCCCCAGGCCCCCCATCTCAGATTCCCCTGAAAAAAACACAAGTATTCTTTTTCCAAATTCATGGAGAAATCCAAAATGTCAAGTCTGTTAGAAAGCATCAACTGAAATTGTCACCAAATCCTTCTCTCAGTTTTGAAGTTTGTGTAGCTGACAATTTATCTATCATGTGAACATGATGCCAATGGAGCTAGAGGGCTGAAAATTTGAGTATTTACCTCTTATTATGACAACGAAAAAGGTTTTGTGTTGTTGTTTTTCTTTTTAATCCCTACCCCTGTATAGGTTTTTCGTGGTGGGGGTCCAGTCAAAGCTTATGTGAAATTGGTCCTTAATTTGTACCTGCTTGTAGTTGTAGATTCAGACTTTTTAATGATCCTTTCCTAACAAAAGGGGAGAGAAGTAACACATCCATTTTAACCCACAATAAAGATGAATACTTCATTCAAAATATGTCTTTCATTAGAAAAGACTTAATAAACTTTGCTGATAAAAAACAGGATAAAATTCCAAAAGTTTTTGTCTATTCAAAACCAAGGACAAGCAAAGTGCTGACACAGATAAGTAAAAAAAATATCCTAAATTCTTTAACCTGGTTCAGGAATTAAATCCCATTGATAAAAAAGAATCTTTAAGTACTCTTTATCTATACTGATACATACTTGTAAAATCTAATGAGACTTATATATATATATATATATATATATATATATATATATATAAGTGCATACATTCTAGTTATAAGCACTGTTTAGTCTGCTTTCTTTCTTTCTTTCCTTCTTTCTTTTATTTATTGTATTCTATTTTATCTCAAGGATAGATTTTTTTTAATGAATAACATGACGTGTGATGTATAAAAGAGATAATTCATTTTTTCTTTTTCTCGATCATTATCCCTCACTCTTATTAAGATAAGAGTTTTCTATCTTTGTTAGGAACGATGTCTATTTCTCATTAACCACTCTCTTTTTGGATCACTTAATTCCTTACAAGCACGGTTAACCTATTCAAATCTGGTGTGGGTGGCAAGAGCCTAAAAAAAGGATTGTGTGTATCAACTGGCAGTTGAATCTTGGGTGTTACAGCAGGTTTGCACAGACTCCCGAGTAGACCTGCATGTGCCTCATTGCACCCTTTGAAAGAGCAATGTAATTCACACAGATTTTCCTCTGACCATTATTGATAAGGTTTGAAAGCAGAAGTTTAGGTTTAAGATTCCAATAGGAGAAATTTTCTAACAGTCTTAGATGATGTTTGGCAATCCTTCATTTTGCAAAGAGAAAAATTTCAACCTTTGTTGAAATCAACAAAGGATGTAGAATAGAGCAAAAATAAAGTGACTTCACTGAAATCGTACAAATATCTATTTGTATTGAATGGCAATTTTAAATTGTAAAATTCCACACACTTAGTTGATACTAAAAACTGCTCACAGAACTTGAAAAATTACACTGTTACTGCTTTGAAAATCACTTGATGTAACAACAGTTTTTTTTTCTCTTTTCTGCATCTATAGTTCCATATTATGGAAAGGAAAATAACGGCCCAGTTTAGCATTGTAGTTAAAATGTGGGTATCACCCTGCTATAAAGGCTTAAAAATTAAATCTAAAATCAATGTGTGCCAAAGTTTCCAGTGAGACTAATTTTCTGGAAAAAATATTTCTGTTGAAATTTTGGAAAAATTGGATGATAATTTTTGCAAAAATACTTCTGCTAAATTCAATTATATGAAAAGACCTGTTATGATATGATGGACAACAGCTTGCTACTGCTGATGGAACAACATCAAGAATATGGCCAAAATCTGAGCACTTATTAAAACTATCGCAGTGTAGCAATTGGTAGAGTTTCTGACTGCTACCAGACGGGTCACAAAATATTTTAAGTATCTCTTTGCTTCCGTTTTGATCATATGTGCACACAAACATACTTAGAGACAACCTAATTTTCAGATTTTTGTATCTACTTAATTTTCTGAATTATTGTATCATCTTTAAAATTTAATTTATTTTTTACAGATTTTTCAACTTGAATTTAATTGAATTTTATTTGCTGAATAATTGAAAGATATTTTATGGATATAAATAATTCAGTGTATTTTGATGATCATTTTCTTGATGTCTTGAAACAGAAATGACTAAAAACTGCACAGAAAACAATATTGTTTTAAAACTTGCAGATATAAATTGATTGCCAGTTCAATTTCAGAAAGACACCATCAGACCATCACTGGAGAGGAACAATATGCTCGGGACATGTTTGGCTTGGCCTTTAAATTTAATGCAACCTTCAATTGACATTAGTTGACACACACAAGAAAGAAACTATATTCTTCTGAAGAGTGTGACTCCTTTTCAGAAAAGTAAAAAATGGACAGACATATGGAACCCAATGCCAAAGAGAAACCGTTTTCTTGTAAAGTATGTGGCTCACCCTTTACACTGAAGTCAAATTTGGGGAGGCATATGTGAATGCACACTGGAGAGAAAACATATTTTTGTGAAGTGTGTGGCTCCTCCTTTTCCTTGAACTTAACCTTGAAGAAACACGTGCAAACACACACCGGGGAGAAACCATGTTCTTGTGGTGATTTTGGATCTTCTTTCTCACAGAAGCCGGGTTTGACCAATCATATGCGTACACACACTGGTGAGAAACCATATTCTTGTAAAGTATGTGACTCTTCCTTTTCAGTGAAATCAAACTTAACACAACATACACGAATACACACTGGAGAGAAACCATATTCTTGTGAAGTGTGTGGCTCTTCCTTTTCACAAAAGTTAAGTTTAGTATCACACATCCGAACACACACTGAAGAGAGACCATATTCTTGTGAAGTGTGCAACTCACCCTTTACTACTAAGTCAAGCTTGAGCCGACATATGTAAACACACACTAAAGAGGAACCCTATTTTTGAAGTGTTTTGTTCTTTCTTTTCAGAGAACTCACATTTGGCAGAACATATGCAAACACACACCGGAGAGAAATCATATACTTGTTGAGAGTGTAGATCTACTTTTTTACAAAAGTCATATTTGAAGTTGCATATGCGAAAACACGCTGGAGAAATCCTATTCTCATGAAGTATATAGCTCTTCCTTTATCATGAAATAAAACCACGTAACATATATGAACACATCGAGGAGAAACTATATTCTAGTAAAGTGTGTGGCTTTTCTTTTTCACAGATGTTAAGTTTGATGAATCATATGCAAATACACAAGAGAGAAACCATATTCTTGTGAAGTGTGCAACTCAACCTTTTTGTTAAGTCAAACTTGATCCGATACATGCAAACCCACTCTAAAGAGGAGCCATATTTTTGTTATATGTATGGCTCTTCCTTTTCGAGAGAAAATACATTCTCATGAGTTATATGTTTCTTCTTTTTCTGGTGAGTCAAGCTTCAGCCACCACATTTAGAAATATACTGGCAAGAAACCATATTTTTATGAAATATCTGGCTCTTCCTTTCCACTGGAGTCAAACTTGAAGCAGCATAAGCAAGCACACACCAGAGAGAAACCATATTCTATATATGTATGTGTCTCATCCTTTTTTCTACTTTCAACTCCAGCTTAAGCAGACATATGCAAATGCTCTCTGGTGAAAAACCAAATTCTTGTTAAAAGTGCGGCTTTTTTTTTTTTTCTTCCACAAGTGTCATATTTGGTGAAACATGTTTTTGTCAAGTATGAGACTCTTCCTTTTCACAAAAGCCAGTTTTGATATTGCATGCGCAAACACACACTAGAGAGAAAGCATATTCTTGTGTAGTATGTGGCTCATCTTTTTCAGTAAGATCAAACTTGAAGCAATATATGCAAACACATCTTGGGGAGAAATCATGTATCTGCGAAGTGCATGGCCTTTCCTTTTCACTGAAGTCAGATTTGTGCTGACATAAGAAAACGCACTGGGGAGGAATCGTATTGTGCATTTATCGCTCTTTCTTTTTATAGGTGTCAATGTTAAATGGACATATGCAAACACGTACTATATTCTTGTGAAATGTGTAGCTCTTTTCACAGAAGTCATATTTGTTGGTGTATGCATGATTACATACTTGAGAAAAACCATATTCTTGTGAAATCTGAGGTTCATCTTTCGCACAGATATTTAATCTCACGGAGAAAGGGATTTTCATCTAAAGCCTATTGCTTTCCCCTTTCAAGAATGCTCGCTTTGAAGCGAGTTTTCAAGTTTTTGACTCTTCTTTGCCAAAAAATTCACTTATAACATAAGTATATATGTAAACTAACATTTAATGATAAAAGATATGAAAGATTACTCATAAAGATAAAACACTTGAATGAGTGAATGTGATTTCAAAATCAGTCGCTCAGTAGAAACTGTCAACATGCGATGATCAATTGAAAAAGAGGTGATCGATGATTGAGTCACTTCTCTCACCTTTTTGTTGTGCAGTGATCACTTGGAAAGTCTGAATTTTCCAAAAAAAGCATAAATACTTGCACACACTGGGGATCAATTTAGCAAAAATACACACTGCAAATTGAGCTCACCTCCCTCTCATCCCGGCTAAGGCCCTATTTAGGGGGGAATTCATCAGAAAACAGGAAGAACGTTTTTTATAGACATCATCATCATCATCATCAGTCTTTTATCATCTGCTGTTGGACATAAACCTTCCCCAGACCTTCCTGAGATCTTTCTATCATGGGCGTCATGGAGCCATCACTTTCTGAACTTGTCTAGTTTGCCTCTCCATCTTGTATTCTGCTGGCTTCAATTATGCATGTGATCTCCGGGGATCCATTTTGTGGGTTGTGATGTCCATCAGTTGTCAGTCATTTTGGCAACATGACCAACCCATTGCCATTTGAGTTTTCCAATGGAATCTATGATGTCTCAGACTGCTTCTCTTTCCCTGATATACTGTGCTGTCTTGTGATTTCTCCACGTAAAGTTGAACATATTTACTTTGTGAGCATAAAAGAATCGTTTAAAAATTTTGCCCTGAAGCTCCTTTTGTATGGTATGTACACATCATACATACACACCTAGTCAGACAGCCAAACCAACTCAAAATTGGAGACACCTATGTTGACAGTTTTAGTCCATATTTTGATATTCACCTTCCTCAATCACAATATCTGTGTGACAAAATTCATGGCAATTACATTTTGCCCCTCTAAGCCATTGATGTCTCAAACAATGAAGAATATTCATCAAAGTTCTGTGAACAGTCAGTTGGGTTACAATTTGTGATTTCGAGAAGAGTCATTACATTTCCAAGAGTACCTCAGCTTATTGAATCTACTAGAAACCGTCAACTAAAACTGTCACCAAAACTGTCGACATAGCTATCCCAGCCAAAAAGACACCTATGTATGTATGTATGTATGTATGTATGTATGTATGTATTATGCATACAAGCCACACCAATGGCATTGGTGTGAAATATCCGTCTTCAGGCAGAATTGCATCTTTGACAAATAAAAATTTGTCAGTGCAAAATTCAAAGTTCAATTAGTGCTGCATTACTTAAACATTTCGGCTTAATGTAGAATAAAATCGTAGGTGTAGCGAAAGGTGCATGGAATGAGTTGAGTTTTTTTAAGTTTTTTCTACACATAATAAGTAATTGCTGAAATTTTCAGCCCTCTAGCTCTATTGCATGTGTGCTTGCAGAAAAAGCTTCCAAGAATGAAGAGTCGCTTTCTAAAAAAATATTTGCGTGCTAGTTACACAGCCCAAAAATGTTCAATTAAAAAAACGCCATAAAAAACGCCAAAAAGATGCTAAAAATAGTAAACAAATGTGCTATAAACATATGTCGCATGTGTTGCAGTTTTGGGATACATTTGAATAATGTGATTGCTATCCGGCTTCTGTCCCTTCAAACTATCGATTTTAAGCTTAAAAAATACTCAATATTTTTTGCCAAATAGCTATATTCCCCCGTTGGACTCCCAACAAACTGGGAGCCAATGGGCTAATGTTTCCTTCAATCTTTTCCACCCACCCTTCTGCAATGCTCTCTCTATTATTTGGATATCATCTCCGGTGAGGGTAATGCAAACATTTCTCCCTGAGAAATTTCCGTAATAACAACTGTTAATGTTTTCAGTCCAGTGATCAACAAATTCATTCTTTTCTTCATGATATTTCAAAAAGTAAAAATTTCAATTTTTTTATCAAAATATTCCTTTTTCCGCCCCCATTCATCATCTTCATAACTACTATACATTGGTGGCACCATGCCCGGGCCATCCCAGGCATCATCAGTGCACTGAGCTGCCTCACCTGTCCCTATGCCCTCGCCCAGACTATCAAAATTTCAACTTGATCTGACACTGTACATACTCATATCTATCAAATATATTTCTCAGTTGCGTCATCTCAGTCATTAAGATTAGTTTGATTCTAGTTTAAGACGTCTTTTCAGCATCAACTCAAGCATAGCCTGACCCCCCCCCCCCCCGGCGCTATTTACGCTCAGATTTGGATACAAATTTCTTTGTGTTATACTCTAAGAAATACGGTATTGGAAAACGTTGCCCGTCCTCATGATTTTCTAGCTTGACCTTCGCCAGGGCTGGTACAAAACACTGGCACCATTACTGTTCAAACAATTTTGAAAGTTTTGGTATATTTATTGGGGGAAAAGGGGCAGTTTCAGTGGGCATGATGATATGTTCTTTTGGTAAGTATTCATACAGACACTCATTTTGGAAGTGAGAAAATGCAATATTTCCTCTATCAAATAATGGTTAATTCAATTCGTAATGACAGCATTTTATTCTCAAAATATTTTTATAAAAGTCTGTTAGCTGCGGGGTCAGACTCAACTCCAACTATTATTTCATGGTCTAATGACGTAATAATAAAATACGACTCTTCGTCGTAGAAGGAGTTGGAGGGAATGCTTAGTGGAAATGGTGTGAGGCGATTGCTATGTTGATTTGTTTGTCAGATTGTCAGTTTCTAATAAAAGGGATGATTTATTTGATATATTGATATTTCTTTAATATTTATTCATTATTATTTAATCCAATATTTTTTTATCTATTTACCAATTCATACTCATTATGACGATTGCTTATTCTACCATGTAGTTTTATTATTGAACTGTTGGGTTTTTTATCTGAATTTTTCCTAATTCTAGTGCGGTATAAAAATTTTGCTGCATTGCATAATTTTTCTTGTGCGTGGCCTCGCAGGCGCACAGTTTAGAGCAATGATGGCAATTTTTTACCCCGGCTTGCAGTAATTTCAATTTTCTAATAATCCTGTTATCGAGGTGTCAGTTACAAATATTCTATGTGTACTCAAGTGTAAGATGATCTCGTGTATACTTGGGTGTTGAAGTTCTGTTTTAGACAAATGGAAGTTAGGGATGGCAAAAATAGCAATTACCACGGAAGTGCTCTAGAATTTCGGCCATTTTCAGCTATTTTTGATATTTTTGGTGTCTTTTGGACTATATTTCTTCCTTCTTTTTTTTGGTCCTTTTTAGCACTTTATGGTAGTCAAACTAACACGAAAATATCTTCGAGTAGGGAACACTGGGTTTCAGTCTTGACATTTTTTCATTCTGCTGACACCCACGTAGGTCAAATCCTTGACTTATGGTAATGGGATGCAGCATTACGAAATACAAAGGAAAAGTCTTTGGATGTTTACAAGAGAATAAATTGTACTGGAGCTGAATTCTTCTATTTGGTCTTATAAGTACAAGTGCGTCATCTAAAGACCTGTGGTGTGTCACTGCTGACACGTGTGTCATAGGTTCGCCGTTTCTGGCTTAGAGGGAACACTGATAGAGATTTCTTATAACGCGTGTCTACATGCATACGCATGCGTATTTTTCCCTGTTATGATGGATCGCATTTTGTCATTTATTCGTAGTTGTAAGTTATTTTTGCTAGAATGGGTTCTTTCCCTGTCTGGGCTTTTGTTTGTGGTATTCATTATCTTAGTCAGGGAATATAAGTGTATCCTTCTTTGGGCATTCATTTTAATTACGACTGATTTTGTTTCTACGCAGTTTTGTCTCTCCGATTTGATTGTAGATCAAAATTATACGAAAGTCCCTGAACGTTTCGTCGGTGAATTCAGAAATTGCTGTTGGCTTCGATAAGAAGAATGAATTTAAAAGAAGAAAAAAAAAGAATCCTTTTGAAACCTTTTTTATTTCGTTCTATTTTTGACGGGCAATACTAATTATTTTCTCTCATTTTCGTTCTTCTGTCTTCATTCGTATGTGATTACATTCGAATAATTATTGTGATCAATGAACGTTTTGAACAATAACTTTCGTCAAGTCGCCCCTTTTTTTAAAACTTTTAATTAATTTCAACCGAATATTATTTTTTTACGAACTCTGCGCCCACGTTGTGTTATTTGTAACGTTAGCAATGACTGATGCCGATAGCACAGTGTTGCTAATTTAGATGTTTTCTATCTAGGTCTAGATGTTTCAGTCGTGTCTAGATGTCAGAAATCGCTATATAGATGATTTTTCGTTTTTGTTTTTTGTTTTTCAAAGTGATACTATTGTTTAACTTTGACGATCAAAGTCACATTTAATCTATACATATAAATACCAATGTCATAAAATTTGTTGGTGTGTTGGTTTATTTATCAGTTCATGTCAAAGAATCACGAGAGAATGAAAATAACTCTTTTGTGTATTCTGTTTTGTCTCTCTAGCTGACTACTGCTCTTAGTTGTCGCCTCTACACTGGAACAGCCGTCCCTAACCTTCATAATACACAAACTTGTGTACATTGAGTGGGTTCGGGATGGCCGTGCTGCTGGGAAGGGCGGTGTACAACGGTGATATGGGAAATTTTAAGAAACGCTTGTTTAAAGAGTTTATCTAATTTGAAATTATTGAGTTAAAACGCTGATGGAATTATTTACGCATTAATAACTTCTACAAATTCATATATTTGTGTATTAATGCATGTAGTTCTGAATAGAACAACGAATCAGACCAAAACTCTTGTAATCACGCTTCTTCGTAAAGAATGCCGTTCTCAAGGAATTGTGGAATAAATGCACTCATACTAAAACATATATTTGCATAATCTATCCATGCTTGAATGATCCAGTCATTTCTTTACGGGTACTAAACTAGTTTATTAATATGTAATAAATTTCCTAAATTCTAGATATATATATCTGGAGAATCTAGATGTTTTTAGATGGGTTTTTAATGGGATTTTAGATGTACTTTTGGAAATGAATTTAACAACACCGGATAAGAACAATTCTGAGTCGGGTACGCGTAAAAACCTAAAGAAAATGAAATCCCTGGCAGACGATAAAATGAGCCTTCCATTTTACGTCGCGGCTGACAGGAAACAAGAGAGAACCAAGCCATTGTTCTCGAGCACTTTGATTGTGCCTTTGTCTTTCCCTCGTTTTCTGTTAGAGACGGATCCTGTCTTTAAAATACTTTTACACCCGAAACTGCCGCCGCCCGTCTCGCTCTGATTAGTGAGATGCCTTCATTTACAGACTTTTTTTCTCTCCTTCCTTTATTTTGTTTTTTGTCAACTAAATGCAACCGTCTCTTATGTCTTTGTTTGTAATTATATATTGTCGCTACTGTTGTTGTTGTTTCTAGAAACCGTAAACCAAAACTGTCAACAGAGGTCTTTTCTCAGTTTTCAAGTTTGGCTGGCTGGCTAATTATATATGTATCACTTAGGGCTGAAAATTTTTAAAAAAACTCACTCCTAATTATGTCAAGAAAGAAACTTTTTTTTTAGAATCCCTCACCTCCAAGTATGTTTTAAGTTGATGGTTCATTTTGCAACGTAAACTTATGCTAAATTGATCCCCTGATTTATGTCACCCTTGTTATTTGAAAACTCGAACTTTTTTTAGTGATCACTGTCCAACAAAAGTCGACAGTAACAACTTATTCGTTGATGACAACTTTTTCCATTTTTTAATTGATCACCACGACCCGGCATGCTGCTAAAAGAAAATGGTCATGTGACGGTTTCTATTCAGTGACTAACCAGGATTATTATTATTATTATTATTATTAATTTATTTTTAGTCTTTTCCGGCATTAATGAGGTGTAGAGATCGTGAAAAATCATGGACGCGTATAAAATGCTTCTTTTGTCTTACCTCTAACAGCAAACATATATATATATATATATATATATATATATATATATATATATATATATATATATATATTACTGTGCGAACGCATATAAGTGAGAGAAAGAAATGCCATTAAAAAAAAAAAACACAAATGGCGACGTCTGTTTACGCTATTTTCATAATATCCGTTTGCAAACAAGTTGAGAGAAAAAAAGACCCATTGTTGATAAGTTTGCTGTTTTGGGAAACTGGTCCTTGATTCTTTTGTCTGCTTTGTGATATTCCTTTCGGTAAACATTTGTTACTTGACTTGTTGGCAAACTGAAATATCAATGGGAGGTAACATATAGCGCTGACTAAGACGGCTGTTACTGCTAACGTATTAAGAAATAATTGAAAGCAGAAAACATGACTATTTGAAATTGTATTTTATTGAATTAAATTATAAAGGATATGATTTAATTTTAGGATTAGGGTTAAACTCAGGGTCGTTGTTGCAAGTAACAACAAACCATATTAAACCTTTTTGTTGTTTTTTGTTGTTTTGTTTTTTCATAATTATAGAATTAAAAAGAATGGACTCTGGCGACTAATAATATAAATTAATTAAATAATCCTAAAACTAGCTTTAAAATTAACCCAGAGATTTATCTACATCCATTATTATTGAACTTGATAAAATACAGTCTGCTTTCATTTATTCCTTTTCTGCTTTCATTTATTCCTTAATACGTTAGCAACAGCAGCAACCCAAGATCTGCTTTTTGCTGCGAATCTAGAAATGTTCATAAAGTCGACCGAAGATGTTTCGCTTCGAACGTTCGCATCGTACGTTTGTAATGAAATGCAAGGCTTAATGTTCAGAATCCATACCCACACAACTGCTGGAAGAGACAACTGCTTGAGCTTCAAGCTTTGTAGAAGATAACTAATTTGATAACTGGGTTCTTGGCATCCTTCATTTTAACAGGTATTGCTCTGGATGCTAGGTGTTCGCCATGAGCAATGCAGTGCATACCTGAAGTAGATGGACTTCATTTTTCCTTTTACTCTTGATATAAAACTATTTTAAATCAATCATGACTGGAACTCCAACAGAACACATCCCTACCAGTGAGTCGCACGAAAGATAATTTTCCTGGAAGAAGTTTGATATCACTTGAAATATATCTGTTGCTGTATTATACACTATTTTCAGACACAAAACGAGAATACATCAGAAGCTGAGAACAACGAGCAATATCAGTCGTTTCGTTCAATTGGATAGCGAATGCAGGAACTCCTACTTGCAGGAGACTTTGATGTTTGATGTCTTCAGACAATGCATCAATCCTGCCTTTGATGGCATCGTTGGATAGAGAGATATGTGAAAGCTTGTTTGCACTTTCCTTCCCTAGAACGAGCTCTGCTATATGCAGTATCAGTAGGTTTTATGAGGGTCTCTCCGATAATGACACTTTTATGCGCTTTGTAATCAACAGAGAAATCTCCGAGGAGCCTCAGCTACCTTTGAAGTCTGCTGCCGAAATACACCACCATTGTCCATTATAACTTGTTCCAAGGACTGCCTGTTTTTGTTTCAAAGAATTCTTCGGGTTTGGAATCTACACCAGGCTACATTATATTTAGACGGTGATCCAAACGTGTCGGTCGCAGGCCATTATTGCTCAGTCTTGTAGCATATTACGTCTGTGTCTTCATTCTTTTGGAGTTGCACACATAAAAATATGATATATAATCGTTGATAAACTTCCACTTTTGGCATTCATTGCAAACGATTTAGTTTGAAATAGACACTGCAAATGTTTGGAAAGATCCAATAATAAAGATGATATTGATATATTAATGTGAAATGTAAATGGATTTCATAATTTAAAATTAATTTCCATACAAAAATGGTAACCTGAGTTGCGTAAGAAAATATAAATTGTACAGGTATAAATAGAAAAAAATTATTCGATCTTTTTTTGGTGAATTTTTAAAATATCGTGGACTCAGAATGAAAAAAAGATGAAAACTGTTTTAGATTTATTCTGAATGCATCTTTTCATTGTGTTCGTAAAAGCCGGAAAAACCAAGGCTCAGAATTGAGACAATCTTTAACGACTTTTGCAGACCTGTAAAAAAGATCCAGTAGGAAATTAACACATGAGAAAAAAGACCAAAATTTGTACAAGGAAACGTCGTCAAAATATCTGTGCCATTAGTGAAAATAAAGATTGAAAAATATCTGAGATAAGCATTCTTTGAGGAAATCCTGTAGAACCGGGGACATTTTGAAAATCAACAGACTGAAAAGCCGTTCACCTATGTACAAAACGTAATTATGATCATTTTCATTTTTTTTTTAATTATGAGGCAAAAAAACCATTTCGATTAGAAAAAGAAACAGATTCAATTTATCTGTTTTGAAAAAAAAACTGCTGGATAGTCCTTCACTTTGGACTACTGAGCAACACTTCACTTCTGCCTTTCCTCAGCAAATGTTTGCCGGGTTGTGATGCTGCTTACTGCGAAGAAGCTTGGTTCTAAAGTACTCGGCCGATGTACCACATCTCCAAAAGCCTGTGATTCAATCATCCTTGCCTCAGTCCACTTTTTTTTCTTATCAAATTGTCAAGCAAACTTTTCTGGACGTTCCTCCCGAGGCTGAAGTCATCACTCTTACTGATGCACTTCTTTTCGTTCCATCTTGCTCGTCACGATTATGTTCATTGGAAATGCATCTGAACAGAACTTTGGAAACAACTTGCTTCATAAGCGATAACATTTTATATCTTTTACTCTTTTTCGTATGTGTGCCAACGATGATCTTTTTGACTATTGTTAGAAGTCTTTGTCACGATGGCAGAACTAGATTTCTTTCCGAAGTGCTGTGTGTATAACTATATATATATATACATGAGGAAAGCAGGCGTTACATCTCGAGATTTTCTATTATCATGTGGGCATATTTTGATGCATTTCGAAGGATGCCGGACATCTTTTTCAGCGAAACTTACTGCAGTACAGAGGAAATTAGGTGCTGTTTACATGTTTGAAGTTGAGGATAGAAATGAGTATATGTCTGTATTGCAGGTTGTTCAGTAGGAGTGGGAGTTATATATACCCTAAGGAATCATATTCTAACACTCAACAATTCTAACCTCAATGGAAGAAATTTCCTCTTGATCAAACGATGTCTGTCGTAGCCCCATCATACGCTACGGTATATGTGGGAAAATTTGAAGAGAGATGCGATCATCTTGAATTTCTGTGTGTATATATCTTCTATGCTAGATATATAGACGATATATTTCTAATATATACAGATGGGTCAACAAAACTTGACGAATTCCTCTCAAACCTCAATATGAAACTTGACTCCATCAAATTTGATCATGAAAGGTCAACACAATCTGCATTTCTAGATACCCTAAATTATATAAATGAAGACGGACAACTACAAACAACACTCTTCGCTAAATCCATTGATACCCATAACTATCTCCACATTGAATCCTACCACTGCAGACAACTCAAAGGAAATCTACCCTACTCGTAAGCGTTAAGACTTAGATCTGATCAACTAATGGAAATTTCAATAAATATAGCGATAGACACAAACAACAATTCATTGATAGAGAAAACAGCAATGATATAATCTCAAAACAGATATACAAAGATAAAACGAATCCAAGAGAAAATCCCCTTGAATCAACAATAAAAGAAAATCATATTGCACACCCTCAGAACAATATTTGATGACACTCTTCCAACACCAACTCAAAAGATCAAGAATCTCAAGGATATTCTTAAACGTAAACCAGATTTTATAAGTATTTATCAGGAATAACGGATGTTGACGAACGGTCGTCCAAAAAATATCAAATAAATTATTGGTAGTAATACTAAACTAAACGACAATGTTATCTGTAAATAAAAAACGTCATAAAACAGTTAAATTTTGCTAAATATCCAGCAATAATAGAAAAATAACGCTGCAAACACCACTTATCTATCAAGTCTTTCATCAGTTCCATAATCAAGAAAACCTGCAAAATGTACCACGAATCTAATTGCAGAAGTAAAAAACGTGATCTACCTTATAAAATGCATACATTGCTCTAACCGATACATAGGAAAATCTGAACGGCCTTTTCACTATAGATCAAATGATTATTGATACATAATAAAATCAGTAGACCAAAACAAAGTACTACCTGTAGAACAGCACTCCAACTTAGAAGACCATTACCTCCCAAGAGATGCTAACGTTGTCAATGAAAAATTCTAAAAATCAGGGAAACTTAGTGAAAATGACATGCAAAGAAGAATTTTTTGTTTCTGTGATATTTAGAGGAGCATACATTTAGTAGGCTGAAAGATGAATCCACGGATTCAATTTAATTGAACTGGCAGCATCAACAAACATACATTGACATGTGACTAAAATGCATCTATTCCGATATTGACTTTATCCATGTTTCTAACTCGCAGAAAAAGTTGATTCTTTAAAATAGATTATTGCTATAAGGCACGCACAATCATTAGATCAGCTTTTTTTTTAATTTTGTATTAACCTTTTTGAAACTTCTAATTTCAATCAATGATATTTGTTGAGATTATGTAATGCAAAGTTACGGAAAGACCTCTAAAAAAGGGCTACATACGAACTTTTTGCAGATTTTTAAATTCTTCATCTTCTTTTTGCTTACACTATGGATTTCCGGAAATGAAGAGAAAGAGCTGAAGTTGAGCTCCTTCGTTACGAAGTAATTGTTTATAATTCATAAATGACTTCTAAAAAAAAATCATAAAATCCCAAAGAAAACAGGATCTGTAAGAAGGATGTATACCTGCAAAAATATTTTTCAGAGAATGATCCGTCAGAAAATGTTTAATATATGTATAAGGAATATTCCAAGAACCATGAACCATTGCCTGCCACAAGCACGTTTTGATTTTCGATCACTATGCCTGTAATTCATTGCACGTGTCTTCAATGTATTTGGTATTTGTTCGTCGTTTTAAACGTTTTCAAATTCGATCAAGTAATTTCCACTCAGTACATTTTTAAGACATTGACGATTCATCCTCTGATGAGTGTCAGTCGAAATGGGCTTTTAAGGATTTGTTGTTTTTTTTCAACAAATTTAAAACTTTTTTTCCTCCTCTTCTGTGTTTTACTATGTGTCCGCTAACCCCGGCAATCTATATATTCATTTGGCAAAGAAGGGGTTCGAATCTATCGATGCGATAGAGATAGCTTCATTTGTTTTATTGTCCAGTGTTCGAATATGTACGGGACAGAATTATAGTCTGGATCATAAGAGATGGGACTCGTTTCTAAGATAACTAGATTTAGACCTTTTTAAGCATTTGTCAGAGGCATAAGCGCCAATGACGAGAATGTACAATTTTTTCTTGATGCAACACCTCAACTCTTCCACAGCCTGATATACACACTACCTATGAGCGTCTGCAAGAGGGGGCTATTAGCCCCCGACCCCCATCATGCTTTCTCGTATAAAAAAAAAACTGTATTATCTATCATTCGCTGGGGCTCGTTCCACCATGTTGCCCTGATCAGGTCAGGAAGTAATTCATTCATTAATCACGTGACAGTTTCTATTGGGTGACTAAGCAGACCTGTTAGAAATGAATTATGAAAATCTATTAAACGTATTTCACCAGGACTTTGTTATAATATTAACAATCCTTACAGCGTTTTACACATTCAAGTTCTTAATATGCATACACGGACGCATCTTTATATTTATACCTTTGCAACTCTCTCTCTCTCTCTCTCATATATATATATATATATATATATATATAAGTTGTATTTTTACAGAAATTGACTACTTCAATTTTGCAATAACTTTTGTAAAACTCAACCTATTTAAGTAAAATTTACATCTTCTTGTTAAGACTTTTATTTTGGGTAACTTTTTTTCAATTACACCGACTCACAAAAATTGCTCTGAAAAAACGCTACGTACAATTTGGGTGGAATTTTTACTTCAAATTTGATAAAACACAATGCTCGCTTAAGCCGTAGAAGTTAGTTACACCAAACTTTCCATATATAATTGATTTCATCCTGCGAATGTTTTATCGAGAGAAACAAGGATTCTCAAATACGTAAACATGTAACAAGAGTTTTTATTATGGAAATGAGAAAGATTTCGAAAGTCTGGCACAAATGATTTATATTCAAAAATGGATTAACATATATTTCCGTGGGACAGTTCGTTAGTGTGTTCATTTTGTTATCGAGAGATCGATGGTCCGAATCCAGCCGGGAACTACCTTTTTTCAAACAGTTATATTTGATTATAGTGTGCATGAGTATTAATCTTGAAGAAAACAGGACCAGTAAGAGAAATGTGTTCCTGCTCATTGTGTTAATACTATCAGCCTAGATAAAGTAAATAGAATAAACAAAGAAAGAAAAAAAGGCCGCTGCAGGATCGAACTGCGACCGGTAGAGAAGCCGCTTCAACGTAGCGTTACTGTTGCCATTGAGTTAAAGAGCCGCCGGTAATACAAAGGCCCAAATAACTCTCAACTGCAAATTCTCGTCATTCTTATCCACGGTCGATATCTGCTCTATTTGTTTCTTTCAACGCAACAATTACGTTATTAAGAAATTGATGTATATGATACGACAGAATGATTATAAATTGCGTTATATTATATTGAAACTTTTATTTGAAATGATCAACCCTTATTACGCAGTGAATGTACCATTTGACCTAGACAATAACATAATTGTCGCGTTGAGAGAAATAAATAGAGCAGAAATAGAACGTGAATAAGCATGACGACAATTTGGAGTAGAGACGGTTATTTGGGTTTTTGCATTGCCGACGGCAGTTCAACTCAATGGTAAGAGCAACGCTACGTTGAAGCAGCTACCCTATCGGTCGCAGTTCGATCCCTGCAGCGGCTCTTTTTTTCTTTATTGTTTATTCTTTTTAAGTTGTCAAGGCCAAATGGTACATTCACCATGTTATAATGGTTGATCATTTCAAATAAAAGTTTCAATATAGTTTAACTCTATTCACGATTTATATATATATATATATATATATATATATATATATATATATATATATATATAGTACGCAGTTTATTAGTTATTGGGAAATGTTTATCTTAGTCAAAGGAATTTTTTTCGTATTTTTGTTAATACATTCTTTTGATATGGTGGATTAGACCTTATAAATTTCTTTTCCTTCTATCATTGTTTTGGGTGATTTTCGGCGCATATTTTGATTGAATAAATGAATTATGAAAACTCTATTTTGGGAATTCTATTCAAAATATAGAGCACTCTGTATTGTTAACACATATACCAAAACATTTTGTTAACGGATGCCCAAAATAAATCGAGATGATCTCAGATGCTCATAAAACACAATTCAAAGTTATGGCAGTTTCAGAGCAAAGTGTCGTGAAGCAAAAACTTGCGAATGTATGATTGTGCATGCGCAGTAAGGTCCCCTTTGATTGATTGCAAGTTACATCAAGGCTACATAACCGGTTCTCGGAAAAATTGCTTGATGCCTTCCGGGTACACCGTTTTTAACTATGATAAAAGCCATTTTATTGATAGATACAGACGAACAACAATTTATTTTTGAAAGAGTGCACGTATGGAAAATTCGATCGGACGTGTAAAAAAATTTGATTTTGTTTGTACGTTCTTTGTACAGGCAGTTAATGATTTAGTTTAGATGGGTCAACTGGCTTTTCTACGGTTACCTGGTAGTTAACATGTTGTTACCAAACTAAACTATTTTATGAGTCCTTAGCCATGGGTCTGTGCGAGCTCTTTAGTTTAGGAGGGTATAAGTCTTTATTTGCCAGAAATTTTACACAGATCGAAATCACAAGTACTAATTTTCTCCTCCAAGAGTCTTTTTCGGCGGTACGCAATACAGATCATACAACAGAATGCTCGAAATTTGGGGAGGGGGATTTCTTTGTCCCTCTGGCTCGTACGTAATTCTAGTTGCTTTACATCGAAGAATCACTCTGGGCTGAAAAGCTTTCGGAAATGCAAGCTCAACCTTCAAGAACGGGAAAATCCCATTCGTCCTAAAAAGAAGAGTATACAACCATTGCATCCTCCTAATAGACACCTACGGTGCTGAAATATGGAACCTAGCCAAGAGACTGACCCTCAAACTGAGAACCATGCAACGTGCAAAGGAGAGAACCATGCTCAACATCACATGGAGAGATCACAAGACAGCACAGTATATTAAAGAAAAGATAGGATTCTAAGATATGATAGAATACATTAGAAAACACGAATGGCAATGGATTGGTCATGTTGCAAGAATGTCAGATAACCGATGGACATCACGACTCACAACGAGGATCCCCAGAGATTAAATACGAAATTGTGACCGGCAAAAAATAAGATGGTCTGACGCCCGTGATAGGAAGGTCCGGTGAATCTTTGGGAAAGTCTATGTCCAATGACGGACGCTAAAAGGTTGATGATGAGGATGATAGTGCTTCCTCTAATGAAAATAAAGAAGAATGATTTTGTTACTCTTAGTGTGCGTAAAAACAATAACAAATATGGTGCCGAGCCATAATAATAATAGCTGTAGTAACTTTACACTCGGATGCACTCGTATACAAGCATTGTCCGAATCACTCTCTTCCTATTCCCCAGCAGACAAAATTAGGTTGAGAAGTTGACGGTAATTTTTTCATTTTTTTTTTCCTGGTAGATCAAGTATTGTAATCTCCTCAGAAGATTATTGGGGTCATACAAAAATTTCAAAATTTTTTCCAAGACTTATGATTTCTTGGATTTTCTGAAAAAAAATGCTTCTTTTTTCTTTCTTTCTTTTTTTCGCGGAAAAAAAATGGGAGGAAGGGACTTCTTAGGACTCTAGTATAATTGTGTCAGCGCTACCGGTGATTCACTTGATGGCCTGTGTGGTGTGGTCCTGTCAAATTTTATCCGATTTTTCTGACCATTGTAGCAGGGTAGGTGTCCCTTAACTATTTCCATCTAGTTTTACCAGATTTCTTTTGAGATTTAATAAAAGCAATTTTATATTCATTCGTTTTTGTTCGTTTTTTTTTTTTTTTTTACCTGTCTCTAATGACATGCAACAGTTGTTACGAAACTTGGACAACTCAGGGACCCCTTCTATGAAGGAAATATTTTAGCGGAACCCCTAATTTCATTATTTAGTTTTTAAACTGTAATCAATGAACTACAATGAAAAAAATTGACCTTCAAGAATCATACATGTTTTAAATGGATTACAATTATTCAAATTCTAATACTTAGTACAGGTCTGTATACGATAATTATTTTTTTGATGAATATGTGATAGATGATGTTGTTTCTCTGCCATGGATTCGAAATGCCCGGGGTAGAGGGAACACTACTGTGGACCCCCGAAGCATAAATTTTCAGACCCCCAGATATCCATAGATTCCCAGTTTCGAAACCACTATCATAAAGTATTTCTAAACTGTTCTATGCATTTCTTCATTTTATGCATTAGTACGCGAGTTTGGTTTACGAGGAAATAAGCGATTTTCTTTTTTTTTTAGATTCGAGTATTCGAGACGAGAATAAACAAAGTAAATAAATCGACGGTTCTGTGTCAGGCTGACCAACAAATGACTTTCTCTCCGCTTGATGTCGTCGTTGTGTGAACGTTTAACAGGTTTCAATCTGGAATATTCAACAACCGCAGGTCGTCTTGACAAAACGACGTGGAATTAATCTTTACAAACGAAAAATAGTAATAAAAGTAAAATCCAAAAATAAACCAGAAGCTGTTAGATATGTTGGGATAAAATGAATGGTATCCGACTTTGAAACTGTCATTGTTCAATGAGGTCAACTCACCGATTCCTATTGTCGCAAGTTTATGCTTCTAACAAGGGATGAACAATAAACATGACTAGCTGAAAACGGATTTCTAGTTAGTTTTTATTGGAGGTTTAAGTAGGAACTTTGGCCCCAGAAAGAGATCAAAAGATTTTTTTTATACTAAAATTCAATACCTCCACGCAACGTTTCGGCTATTTTGCGATCACTTAGAGATTAACAGAATCAGATTTTTAGCATTAGATATATGGAAATCAAAGTATTATCGGAATGCACGTGAACGCAGACCTTCACATGATCATCATTTAATTTTTCGGAGAATTTTCAAAAAACAACTTCCTAAAAACATATCTGGAGAGCCCAGTTAGTACACACGGAAAATTTCATGGGGATATGTTGTGTGATTCTTTAGTTACGTTGTCACATTCAGACGGGCAGACATTTTGTGATGTTAGAATATCAAAATGGCCGATTTGTGAAATTAGATCGTTTTATTAATGAAACTGAATTATGTTCATAATAGCTCAGCTTGTTTAGTAAAACTAATATTTATCCATCACCTTAGCGCAAACTCAATATGTGACAATACGTGAATTTTAACAATCCCACCAAACCCATAATTCTATAGATTAGAATATGAACATTGAATGTATACACTTTTGGGGTGGTAGTACCGATTACAGTTTGGTAAATGCCTTATTAAAAAAAAATGGCCGTTTAGACAACTCTTTGAATGGTGGATTATAATTCCAGTGCTCCAGTCAGTCAGTTCAATGATATCAACCACCCAAAGTTTTGGAAGTTTGAAGACTTGAAACATTTGAAAGGATAAATTTATTCTAGTTACCAGTCAAGGGGTCTAATTTAACTAGAGTATCGTGATGTTTATGTTCGCAATGATTTACACAGATCGCTTGCTTAGAGCCATTCATCTCTAACCGCGACACAGTAACACAGGCTCTGTAATACTGCAACACTAACTTAAGAAATTAAATTCATTGACTCAAACTAGTACCCATATACTTTATTTATGTTGATATTCTTTTCTTGAGAGCTATTACCCAAATTCATAAAATGGCTCTTCAAAGAATATGTAGAGTATCAATATTACTTCTGAATTATGTTGATATTAGGGCCATCCTATATATGTTCAATTGCAAAAATTTGGTCTTGTTGCAAAGCTTCCTTCTGAAGTTAAGCTGTCATACTCTTGTTACTGAAAAGTTATCGACCTGGCCAAGAAGGGAATGATCTGACCAATTTCTTTTAAACGTGAAAATCCTGCAAATCGGCACTTTACAATATTGAAGAATACACTTTCCAGTAACAAAATAACGCTCAGATTTTGGGAAGTGGGTTAGGCCAAGAACTGACACCGTTTCTCAAGCCGAAAACTTTTCATCACAAGGAAGTCAGGCAACAACACTAAACCTTTGTCAGATCATTTTCTGATATATATGAATACATGATAAAAAATATGAAAGTGATGGTTAATTGCCCACGTGGTCAAATGAGGACATTACAATAAGCAATTATGAGGATACCCAAAAATCGAGCACAATGCAATCAATCATTCTGAAACACTCCTACAACAATAATAAAGACGGTCACTGCATACATATGACCTAAATGTTATAAATGACAGGTAAAAAAAACTATGAGTGCTTTATCATGTATATTGTTTGGTTAAGAAGCTCTCGAAGTGGGCATCGTCTTTTCACAATTGGGTTTTTCGGAGCCTTGTGTGAGGAAAAGTATATAAGATTAATCTAATTATATTTTTGAATTTTACGGTGAAAGTTACCAGTTACCACAAAGTTTCAAGGCTGTACTTGCCTCATGAAAGCAGCTATAAATGTCGCAGTTTTGACAGAAAGGCTCGTTCGGTAGAATGCATAAAAATGAGTAAAATTTCAAATATTTTCAATTTCAAAACTATTAAAGATACAGACCTTATATTTTGGATTTTTCCATAAGTTTGGTATAGGAGCAGCTTTATCTTTTTTTCTCAGGAGAATCTGAAGGGTGGTCTAGGGAAGCTCTGGAGGATTTGATATGGAATGACTTATTTCTCTGACCTTAATTTTCAGTCGACTGTGATTAGATTGTGAGCACGTGTGTGCGTGTGTGTGTGCCATTGTTAGAATAACTCGACAACTAGCCATTGTATGAAGTTGATATTAACCAGATATGTTGGTCCAGGTATCAGACATTGAAGTGAAGATTTAAGTCGTTTGGATTTACGGTTCTCACTATGAAGGGGATGCTCGATTTACAATTTTTTAAAATTAGTTTGAAATGGATATATGTTTGATTGTATATTAGGTCACCAGCGTTCACGAGCGCGAGTTTATAGATTTGAAATGTTTGGCGAGTATACAGAGAGAGAGAGAGAGAGTGAAAGAGAGAGAGATACTAAGTGGAAAGGCGAGAAAGAGAATGAGAGAATCGTTTTTTTCTGTCGAATTTTTGTATTGAAAGTGATCAAATTAAGTTATAGTCGGATGATGAAACAGATTTTTTTTTCAATCCAATTTTGATTATTACTTTTAACGACGACCTAATTAAAGAACATCCTACCATTACTCCAAGTTTAAACTGCCTTAAGATTCTATTAAAGCAGGATGCCCCGTTTGAACGGGCATACCGTAGTTTCTAGTATTTTGAATTTCATTATCATTAGATGAAGCATTGTCAACCGTTATGATTTTTCACTAATTTCTGTATCAGTTTATATCTGTTGGTTATCATTACACTAGTGGTATTAGTAGTAATATTATCATGAATTGTATTATTGGCTTTGATTTCAGTTTATGTAACCATAACCAGCCGAGTCTCAACCAGAGACCTAAGCCTGGCAACCTCATTAGTTATGAAAGTTCAGGCTTCAGAGAGAGAAGGGGGGACTGGGATATTACATATGCAGATGATAAGTAGACTCTCCAACGTTATGCACCATTGAGTCCATCAGAGTACCAAGTTCATTGAGTCTAAATAGATTAATATGATCCATTAGAGATAATACTTTATGCAGATGCTTAAAAAGTAGACACACACCGGCAATTTGTATTTAAAAAGTGAATTTTATGATTTAAAAGGGGTATGATCTGGAGGATATATTAAATGTACCCACGAAGCGCTTAACAGAAAAAACACCCATTCTTCCTCTTAGTACCTCTCTATACAAAAGTACCGACTAGATGAAGCATATTCAATCAGCAGATGATGTCACCCTCTTTCTCTCCCCTCCTCGCTATGAACGATACGAAGTCCCGTTCACTCCACGAACAAACTTTTTTTTCATCTGCACCCAGCAAATTCAGCTGAAAAAGCTGACACAAAAATGTATCGATTTTAGCATGAATTTGCATCATAACATAGACCCCACCCCCCAAAAATAGAATATTCATTTCAAAAAACCCATTCACTAAGAACCTTCCATTAGATCCCATTAGTACACACTGATACATGACATTTCATGGAGATATGTTCTATGGTTTCTGAGGTAAGCTGTCACATGCAGACTGACAGTATTTCGGGTGGATCATAATAAGATTTATCATAATACAAATTTAAAAATGAGCTGTCCGTTCCAGCTGTTACAGGAACTGTCACCTTTAGTACGATCAGGAATGCTTCAGAAATCTATATATGAATATATGGTGACTGATCAAAAAGCATCATTCAAAAGAAAAACAGTGCAGTACGGACTAATACAAGTTACAATCGTGTTCGGTCAAAAGGCATCAATAAGAAAAAATAATTTGTCTATTCATCCAGTGACATATGATGCAAATTAAATTTTTTTTAAATAAAATTGGGATGAAACTTTTATTCATACAAATTTAAAAATAAAAAAAATACTTGATCAAAATTAGTACAAATTCAGTTGAAATATTCGTAGGGCAGTGTTGCTCTTTTGACTGATGCCTTTTGGCCGAACGTGATTGTTACTCTCAATAGTCTGTACTACACTGTTGTCCCTTTAACTGATGACTTTTCTTGATGCCTTTTGGTTTGGATTCGAATACATAATGCCAATAGTGATATCAACTTTCATCTGATTCTATTAAACCATGCGTAGAGAAAATAAAAAAGAACGTGTGTATAGGGTGTCCAATAGACAATGGAGACTATTTTCAACAATTATTTTGAATGCATTTATTTCCTGTTCAGTACGCTCGCTTTATATTCATTATAACCCTTAAATGTTATACCCTTCTCCCTATCTTTTCAGTACCTAGGACACGATTGTCAGCTGTGACAAGCAGCTGGTTTCCAAATGACACGCAATGGACTTCGAAAAATCCTAATTTAATTTTATTGTCCTGGTTTTATTTTGAAATTTCATTGAACTCCTAGTTTAATAGATATATCAGAAAAAATACGCCGCTTGTCTAAAAGCATTTACCTATAACAAGTGACACTCCGATAACAAGATTTTTTTTTTTCAAGTAAGATTTCAACACATCGCACTGAAAAGGTTTGCGCTCAGTATTTCAGGTCGTACTCGGATAAGAATGAAGTATAGTATAAGAAGCGCTATGATTATCAATGTTTGAAGCTGGCAACCGACAATGTCACATTGTTCGAATGTTCAATATTTCCAAGCAAATGATACCAAAAGCGACCAAGAGTTACAAATAACTGTCATAAACAACATTTTTGATCTAGTGGGATACATTTTTCGTCTTCATATGGGCCACACATTCACTTGAAAAATATTGATCGTATTACAGAAAACGTACTTAGTTTCTATTTTAGACAAACATATGAATTACAATTATTATATTATTGATTTGCCGAGCTGAAACAATAGTAATTTTACAATTGTTAAATTGATTTTAAATAAATGCTCAGATTGACCGTGAGTAACAACAAAAAAATGTTGCTGCCGGCCAAATCTGGTCCATGGGCCTTAAAACCTCCCATATGTGTATTAGACAACGGTAAAGTGAGTTGTCACTTAACCCGGGTAGAATCACAAGTCGATGACAGTTTGTTTAACTATGTATATGTGTGTTAGACAATGGTAAACTGAGTTGTGATTCTATTCGGGTTAAGTGACAAGTCGATATACGTGTGTAGTAAAATAAACTGCTATCGACTTGTGTTTCTATCCGGGTTAAGTGACAATTCAGTTTACCATTGTCTAACACACATATACATGTCTGAAGTAAAAACAAATTGCTATGTGTGCGTTCATTTACGTCAAACCCATAGACGGGATTGGGTGTGATCACATAGATAGATACGGTAATTGGCATAGACGGCCAACAAGGCTAATCAAGAAAGAAGAAACACAAGATCTGTCTATAGTCTAGTTAGAAGTGGAACCCCTGCAGTTATGAAATGGGGGAGATTGTGTATCCGAATTAATTTCTAACGGGAGAGAAAAGGCCACATGTCTAAATCTGGCCGATTTGAGAAAGTTAAGACTTCTTCAGCTGGAAAAGGGGATTTGGAGAGGCCAGTTACCCCTTTCGGAAGCTCATTTATCCCAAACGATGTCCTTTTTCAAGTGGATTTATTCACAAAAAACTACACCTTCGAGATATTTTCCACTGTGGAAAGAAACTTACAAAAAGTTATGCATCGTCTTTTCTCGAAACCTTTTCTCTTTTTCCTCCCATCTAATCTTGTTCAGACTTTTCGTTCCACGGCTTTCCAACGGAACCAATTTCTGATATCACGTTGCACCTTGTTTGTTTCTATCGTCCTCTGTCCTTCACGACCCGCCTGAATTACGACGAACTTTTAAAATTTGAACCAGCTCCCTGGTGCACATAGTACTCAATCGGTGAATCATATTTGGTGAAACTCTACTCATGATTGACGAGTCGAAAAGTGATCCCCAAAAACATCCAGCACGTGTCAGATATTCAAAATAGGGGGTGGGGGACGTGTGGGAACCTTGAGTACAAAATTGCTGGTAAAATCGGAGTCAATCATGAATCAGTCCGATTGATAGCTAAAGAACCGGGTATGGTCTCACGAGTTAGCCAGACTTTCTGCACTGGTTAAACGTCGTAGAAACCCTCAATCGGTCATGATGCGAAGTGGAATTTGCACAACGAACAAAACTCCTTGTTTTTGTTAAACAGGGAGTCAAAGTGAACCTATAAATCGATCGAAAGCAAATTTGGGTTCTACTCCCTTGGGCCACTAATCAACTTGGTAAATCAGCATACCAACCAGGATTCTGCGCCTGCGCACAGAGCGAAGTTGAGTCAGGAATAGTCCAAGACCCATTTTACGAGTTCATGATCGATAACGAATGAACCTGATTTGAATCACATGGATTCTTCAATTTGGTCAACTTTAGAGACAAGGGTCCGTGCTACTCATTCAGATTCGGAATCCCTGAAGAAATCCTTGCCGGAAGGATCGGTTCAAATAGCCGCAGTAAATAGTAAAAAAAATTCACTGCACAATTAAGCTGCTGGGGGTCACTATAATGGTTTTGTTTCTGACTGGTGTCTATATGGTGTGGTAGATGGACATTACGGCTGCAAATTTGCCTCCTTGGACAATTAGACCGCGTTTTTTTGTTAAAGGCAAAAATTACCAAGTAAATAGAATTGAAAAGGATCTGATGCAATTCGATTCATGTTTAGTTTAATAAATCTCTATTTCAACCTTTTACAGCTATCTTTTTGTTTATTTTCTCTAGTATCAAAACCTTTGCTTACGGAAATAGGCGAGTTTTTGTACGGCTGTTACTTACGCTTCCCCCTCCCGGTCCATGGTTAGAATTCCCGGTTACACACGCTGTTTATTGATGTCAAAAAGTCAGTGGTGCATCCTATTTGAAACTTGACTCAATAAGGTCCTAAACGCAGAACATTCTATTAAAATCCAAAAAGCTTAAATTCACTTTTCAAGTTTATCCAACTGACTGAATGCCAAATGTATCATGCGTACAGGCCCCCATCTATGGAGCAAGGGGGCTGAAATTTTTAACACTTAATTTTTACTTGGAATTTCGCAAGGAGTTCAATTTACAATATTCTTAATTGATCATCCCCAATATAGACTGCTACCAAAAGACATTGGTCAGGTGATGGGTTCTCCATTGAAAAAGGTGTATATACCTATATGAACTTCCAAATACGATCAATCAAGAAGGACTATGACATCTTTTCACACAAAATATTGTCAAATTCTGATTCAATTTTAGAGCATATCAATGGAAGTGCTGGGGTGCATGGTGTTGAAACATTTTTATTGATATGACATTGAACCAAATAGGGGCCATAGCAGAAATGAATCTTGTTAAATCTCTTTGGTTAGCAAGAATAAGAACCAGGATAACAAGATAAAAACAAAAACAAACAAACAAAAAAAAAATTGATGAAGCATCCCCTCTAAAGTTCAAATGCCATTACTGCCAGATCTCGTGCCCCTGGGTGAAAAATGTTTTAGGTAAAAGGAACACCTTTCTATCATGTTTCAAGTAATCAGACTCAAAACAGCCATGAAAATAGATTTTTAAAGTTTATACTCCTTTATTGCCAGATCATATGACCCCGACAGCATCTTACCAATGGACACATTTCCACCAGGTTTCAAGTAAATCCGAGTTGAAACAACTGGTAAGAAACAACACGGAGACAGATCGACCAACAGAGCCCCTTATAGAGAGGTAAAGATGCCACTAAAAACTAGACAATTTTTGTATGCAATGTCACATATTCTCTGGAGTTGGCAGGCCATATAAAATGAAGCCAGAAGCCTGATATTGTCAGGAGACCGTAGTTTACTAACCCCTGTTTGAGGTCATAGGATAATTTGATTCGATTAAGAGAGAAAATCCTGTTTCTCAAGATATTCCAGTGTCACAATCCAGATCCTTGTGCAAAGGAGGAGTACACTGAAAATTGTTTAATCAAAAATACCATTCAATTATCTCTAATCTTCAAAATAAGCAACACGTTCCCACTGTCACTTTTAAAATGAAACAAGGGTAAATAACTCTAGCAAAGAGATTTTTTTGTCTATAGTTTTCAGAGGGTTCATAAACATTCAAAAAATTTTCAGATGATTGAAATCTGGATTTCCACTCCAACATGCGAGAAGAGTCTGACCAATAACTGCATTCACATTATTCCCTGTAAATGTTGAATGGTCTGTACAAGAGAAACAGGTAGACCTCGCAAAGTCCAACCGTAGGGGTGTATGTAATAAGAAAAAAAAATAAAGAAAATAAATGAATAAGATTTTTTTTTAAATTAAAAATGATAAAAATAAAAAAATGAACAAATGCATAATCAAAGGCAAAATATAGAAGTCTTGGACGGTTGACCATATCTGGAGAGTGAAGAATAAAAACTATCAATTCTGGGAAGAAGTCCAGGTTATGGGCAGTGGACACTATTAGAAACAGAGAAAAATCAAGGAAGCAGACCACACCAACATATCAATCATGTGTAGGAGTCAGACTAGTGCAGAGTAAAACCCAGTGTGACTTCTGCTACTCAACAAAGACAAAAAGGTATAGAAATCCAAGCCTTACAAGGAAAAGGAAAATATCACTTAAATCCGACATTGCTGCTACTGGAAAGTTTCTGTTTACCATCATCTAATTCAGATGGTACCCCTGAAGAAGGCCATAGAATGAATTGGCAGAGACTTGTTAGTAACACTGGCAAGGAGTTCAATCATCAGAAAAATTCTTTAAGGTGATTTTTTTTCTGTTTTGTTCAACTGAATTTACTCATGAAAAAGTTACTTTTTGTAGGAAAGAAATAAGCGGGTATATTTTTTTATAGAAGAATTATTTGATTTTACGATACTATATGAAATAGAGCTCAAGAACAATGCTCGTATATCAGAGCTTTTTAGTTGTATTTATTTTATCTTAAACTTGAAACAAGAATTTTAGTTGACCATAGCAAGCAATTACCTTCAAAGGTACTAACAGGAGAACATAACTTCAGAATTACCATCAGTAAAGCAACAGGTATTAACTAGTCTTGGAAGGAAAAACAAAATCAGTTTTTTTTTTTCTGATACGAATGATTAACCAGACTGATTAATACTGTTCACATGTAGGTTTGCCATTTGGTATTTCTCAAGACCAAAATTAGGGAAATTTGGTAAATATTTGGTACTGGAGGAAAATTTACAAAAGATAACAATCCCTTACTCACAAACGATAGGATACACCATAAATATATGCCAACAATAGATTTTAAAAAATATGTACTTAATGCATTTTTCCTGCAAGCTTAGTCTGGTGATGGATTTGAAGTTATTTATTTTGATATTGAAGTTACTTCATTTGGTCTTGAATGGCAAAAGATACCTGACAATGGGTTTCAGGTTATTTGTTCATTTGGTACGAAAGTCGCTTCATTTTGTCCAATGATCATAAAAATTTGGTCTGATGATGGATTTTAACTTACCTGATTATTTTGGTACTGAAAGTAATTCGTTTGGTCTTGTGCTCCAAAAAGACAATCAGCAACCATGTTTACAAGAAGCAAAAGAAAAGCTTTGGGGGAAGAACAGAAAAGAAAGAAAAGAAAAAAATCAAAACGTAGGTTTCAGAATTTTATTTGCGATAACCTTAATTTGTTAATTTGTTAAATTGATCACCAAATTACAATAACCCAACTATAAAAAAAAAAAAATTGACTTATTTTCAAATGTTTTTTGTTATGGTTTGCAAAAATTCTGTTAAGGCCTTTTCGATATTCCATTAGGAAGATGAGTTTTTTTTTACGCAATCATAATTCTGAGGTCCCATTCAAAATGTGGCTTCTCAGTCTTTTGGCTAAGAGCAAAGTTTGATAACTAACACGTCCCCGATGTTCAATGCCAAAACACAGGTATGTAAAGAAAAAATAATTTATTTTCAAGTCAAAGATGAAACAATGCAATTGATTTTAAGGTCAAGAACCTTAATCCACACGCAAAGACACACTAATTCATTATTTCTAATCCAACACCACTCGAAGGGTTAGGGACTGATCTATTATAATAGTTCCAATCAGATTAACATCAAAGTCTCCATATTGGGGGATATATCAGATATTAAGCTGATGAGAACAAATACAAAACTTTGCTCTAAGTCAAAAGTCTAAGAAGTAGCATCTCAAGTAGGACCACAGAATAGAAATTGTATTATTTTCATCGAGAGAAAAACGTTAACAAAACTGATCAAAAATATGAAAATAGAGAAATTTTAAAATAAACTGACTAACTGATATTCAAAAAAAAGACAAAGCATTTTTTTTCTATCAAAGCTGTTTCTCTCAGACAAGTCTATTCAGTCAAGATTTCTTTTTAAATGAATACAAACACAATCCAACTTTTTTTTTTTATCAATCCTCGCAAAACTGGATCAAATTTTTTTTTTTCAGCCTCAAAAGTGAAAATAGAAGTTCCCTATCAATTTTGAAGAAAAAAAAGATTCTGATGAAAATTTAAATTGAAATTTCATAGCTATGAGAAAAAAAATGTTTCTGACTGACTGACTAATCCAAGTATCTTTTCTTTCAGTTTTGAAAAACCTGAATTTATGGCTCAAACCATACTGGTCATATTTTCATTGAGGTAACTTGACCATCACTGCTTAATTAGTGTGATATTTACTATCATTATTTATTTGTGTCAATTATTCAATAGTACTTTAAAAAGACTGGTGTATAATATGCAGATCAGAAGTATTGGTTTAGTTATTACTGTTCAATTCAACTCCTGACTTACACGACATCCAATATCTGACTGGAGGCTTGGTATTGCTAACCGCAAGGGCTAGGATTCATCCTGTAGCTGAGTCAAGTACCCCAGAGACACCAAATTCCCCCAAATCTCTGGCTATGCCTCTCATAGTAACATCATCAGGATTAAACACAATAAGACTGCATGCACACCCAACACCCTACTATGGCAAATATCTAGGCATCCCCTATTATAACGCAAGAGTTGGGGTCCAAGAAAGCCAACTGTGTTATAACCAGATTTGCCAATCTAGCTATTTTCTATTATAAATCTAGCTATTTTGGTGTCCACCATCCACCTGTGGATTTTATTGCAAACTGTGCTAATGAATTGCGCTATAAACATGGGAGATCATTACAAGTATATCCAAGATAGAGAAATCTTTGGATAAAATAGACTAAGTCTGAGAAAATTGACAGATCTTAAATAACATCATCTTAAAAAATAGATTTCTCTTCCGATTCATAGAATGTAAACATGAAAAAAGTCAGATGTTATGTGAACTAATTACTTCATGAAAATTTCATCACAGACAGCTTCTTAATTTGGGTTCAAGATTCACTTATTAGCAGCATGCAGTTACCCTAAAAAGAAAAAAAAAAAATTCTATCTAAAATTTAAGGTTTTTTCCATCCATTAGTGTATCACCAATAATCTCTACGCGTGTTGCCAAATTAAGTACAATTAGAGACCATCAAAATAGGTTTCTATCAGTTTTTAAGTTGGTTCAGCTGGCTATGTATGTATGCATGCATCAATGTAAGTAAATTGTTGAAAATTTAAACATTTATTCCTTGTGTCTACAAAAACGTTTATTTTTTTTGTTTTGTCTTGAAATTCTTCCCCAGAAAGGTTTTTGTAGGAGGAAGGGGATAAATTTGCAACGTAAGTTTTGGCAAAACTGATCCCTAGGTTGGTGTCCATTTTTTTTCTTTCTTTTTTTAATTCAGACATTTTTTGTGATCACTGCCCAACAAAAGGCGAGAGAAGTAACTTATTAATTGATCACAACTTCTTCCAATTTCTCAATAGATCACCCCCACCATAGCGAGCTGCCAAAAGATGTTGGTTGTGTGATGGTTTCTTTTGAGTGACTAACCAGACCTGTTCTGCATATCTTTCAAAGAAAACAAAATATCCCCCCCCCCACCCAAGAGTCAGTTGGACTGCAATGATAACATTGTATGTTTGGCTTAGCTGACAAAACTTATTTTCAAAATAGTGTATCACCAATGGGAGAAGTTCGGAAAGCGCTGCAGTAGACCACAGTACTGTCTGGCAATTTGTTAGTTTTTAGAAAAAATATCTTTTTAAAAGGTTTTACAATGAATATACTTTCCATCATTTCTATAGAGATAAGGCTCACATGATTCGATATTCTTTGGTTTACAAAATGTCACAAGATGAAAAAATTAAGAAATTTTAATTCTTTTAATGACCTAAAATTTTTTAGCATTAGGTTGATGGTATTAAACAAAACTAGATGGAGAGAGGGTAATTCATGTAACCTATACTTCTATGAAAATTGCAGAAAATAAATGCCCACTTCACGATGATAATTACTATTCTCTTCTAGGAGAATTGCGTGCTGCTAAAAACAAATCTTAATCCTAATTTCTTCCTTTCTTGAAATACGTAGCCAAAATGAAACTGGACCCACAACCAAAAATGGAATGAAACATTGATACCCACAGTACGTTTTACACATCACTCTCCTTACCAAAGGCCAGTAGCAAGAAGAGAGTTGAGTGATCAAATGCAAGGAGATCATTCAGGCTGGGCATGTCGGTCTGTCTCCAACACCATGGCCAATATCGTACACCTTCTCACAGACGGCAAAACTCAGCTGCTTGACTTCATCCTGAAGATGTGGAAAAAGAAGAAAAAAAGAAAAAAAAAACACTTAAAAAGAATTATCAATAATATCATGAAGGAATTTGGACACAAATTGTTTTCTGATTTAATAAAAATTGATTCAACAGCAGCAGCATATCTACCCAAAAGCCATTTTTTTTCCTTTTAAATCCAGCCACTTTTAACCATTTAAAATGGCAATGACATAATGTTTAATCTTATACATACACACACACACATATATATATATATGTATGTGTGTGAATGAGTGTGTGAATTATGCGTAAAAAAATGCATCGCTTAATTCCCACTGACCATCCAGTTCTACATAGGGCAGGGGTAGAATATTGGACTCAGGGTCTGGAGAGGAGGCTCAATCTGGAATGAATATAAAGTCTATAGCCGCACTGAAGAGTTGTTATACAATAGAACAGCAATCTGCAATTGACACTATTATCAATTAATATATATAAAATTTACCTTCCTTCTCACAAGGGCAGTTTGACATATATGCGTGGTTAGTTAAAAAATAACTGTAGTCTCTGCGACTAGTGCTGTGAAAGGAACGATGCAAGTACCTACCCTATCCCCTTAAAGCGATGGGGATGATGTAGCCCCAGGGCTGATCCAAGACTGAGCAAACTAAAGTGGGGGGGGGGCACAGACCGACTCCAAGATTTGCCAGACCTGTCTATCATAGTCATCTCAGTGCCAATATTTTCTGAACATGACCAGCCCATTGCGATTTAAGTTTTCTAATGGATCCTGTTTGTTTTCTCCTACAATGTGCCATCTTGTAATCTCTGCATATGTTAACCTGATTTGGCATGCATACTTAATGGACCAAGGGGAAAGTTTTAAAGTAAAACAGTTGTGGTGGGGGTTCTCTATTCACAATGTAACTCAAATACTGAACTAGACACTTTCCATTCAATATACATCTTTTAGGGATCAAAGTTGCAGTGAAACTACCAATTTTTTTTTTTTCTCTTTGAATATTTGACAAGAAACTTCGTAGAATGGGTACTTCAGCCAGTAGTGATTATTGTCTTCACAAATCTAATATTCATTACATTTAAATGTTTTTTTTTGGGGGGGGGGTTAGTCCCCAAAAATTCAACATTACTTCTTGAACAACCAAATAGTTCGGTAATGCCTGTCACTAAGAGATGGTTTATTAAGAGAACAAAAGAATTAGATAATCGAGAAAAGAAAAGAATCTTCTCTTTGTGAGGGGAGATCAATGTCATTCAATAGAAACATTTCCGATGAAGAAAATCTATTTAAAGCATCTCTCAACATAAACTACCGAAAGCATTAATAGAGTGTATCACAGAGAAAGATTACTAATAAAGAATGTTATTATAATTTTCCAAATCCGTTTGTCCTCACCTACCATTCAAACAACTTGAGATAAACCCATGAAATTTTCCGTGGGTATGGATTTGACCACCAGGTAATGTTTTCAGCAAATTACTTGTTGCTTTTAAGGGGTTGAAAGGAAATTTTTTTCTCCATTTAATTCAATTTTGACCGTCAAGGACAAATATCTTATAGGGGTTAAAATTGAGAGGGATTATTTAGTTCTATTTGCAATCATGTAAGGGAATTTTTTTTTTTTTAATTCTAGGGGTCAATTTTGAGAGTCAAAATTGAGGAGTAAGTTCATTCACTGGAATCCAAGGGTGTGTTTTTTTCTACTTTTAGAGGTCAAAATCAAAAGAGTAAACTTCTATCAAAACTCGTTCAATTTATTCATTATTACATTATTTTAGACTACTGATATTTTGTGCACACATCAATTTCCTTTGTGCACTAGTTTCAAGATGTGCATGCACGTGCAGATGTCCAAAATCATCTTTTTGAAGCAAAGGAGAGGAAATATACTCACCAGACTTTCGGCTTCAGCATAAACCCTGACAAGATCTTCGGTTCCTGATGCCCTGGAATTAGACAAAGATAGACCAAAAAGCACTTCAAGCAACCATTTCTGCAGACAGGGAATAATCCCAGAATTTTCCCACATTAACCAATTGTTAGATAAACTTTGGCAAGAATAACAAACAGACCCAAACAAAGTTGGTGCTCCCACCCTCTTGGTTGTGCTAGGAGACTCAAGGTTGGCGCTGGAGAGTAAAAGGATTGGTAGGGATGTGCATCAGAAGGCAAGGGAGCTGTAAGAAGGGCATCAGGTGTGAAAGGGGTATTAGGGTGGGGCGTTGAAAGTCAAGGGGCCTATAGGAGGTGCTGGAAAACAAGTGGGCTTATTTTCTACAACTTTTCATATTTTCTGTTTTTTAATGATCTTAAAGCAATAAATCAACAGAATTGGGTAAAGAAGGAAATTGAGATAACAGAAGTAGAGGTTATATTACAAGCAGCAGCCAATTTTGTGCCTGTATGTTCACAGTACCCGCTTCTTCTATTTGCTTTAGCACCACAAAACCAGCAAATCCATCAACAAAGCAACAATGGCTTTTACATTATTACTAGTATATACTCGTCAAAAGTGATGAGGTTACTTATATATGGATTAGCACTAAGGACCATAAGTAATTTTATTAGGTAATTTATTTTTGATACTTCAAGTACCGTAATTTTTATTTTTTTTTTTAACCCTTCACTCAACTCACTGTTCGACATAAAGTCTTAAGTCTAACATAAAACAAACACTAAATATTTCTGTCAGACGCTTACACCCTTTTTTCTTTGAGTTTGATTTAAAATGATCAGCTTCTCTGTGACAGTCTTTGTTATGACAACATTTTACAATCCTTTTATTGGTTAAACAAATGTATTTCAGATAGACCAATCTATTAGGACTTTTGGGTTATAACAGGACTGACAATAGACAATTACACAAATATACATTAATTTACATGGTATTTAGTGGTGTTCCTAGAGTTGGTGTCACCTTGGGGTGGTAACTCAGGGTGTCACACAAAAGGTCATCAACTAAAAAAGATTTTGCACTAAGTCAACCTTAGAAAAGAAAAAGAAAAAAAAAGCATCACTGGTTAAACTAGCTAGAAAATACATGAATATTGGCAAAAATTACAGAAAAACAGCACTATTTTTGCAATGTCAAAACAAGAAACATGCTACATTTAGCATGAAAAACACTAAATTGGCAACACAGGTCACCATCCAGAGCATGCACAATTCCCAGGATATCTACAGTTTGGGCGATCTTTTTGTACACAAAATTTCCTTTTTGTATAAAATCTGTCCTTATCTATGCTCCGGGTAAAATTTCTTCCCAGGCGGTTTCAATGTCATAAGAGAAGAAATACTTTTAGTAATATTTTTTTCTTCTTCAATTTTACTAAAAGAAAGAAACAAACAAACATATATATTCATCCACAAATCTTAAAACTTACTTCTAAAGCATCATTTTTTTTTTGCTTTTCATTGTACTACATAAGACTAACACTAAATATGCCTTAAGCGTACCCCAAAAGACACAAAGACAGCAATTTTTTGGTAACTGTTTACCATGGAATTACTATGAATTATTGGGTTCCAAGTAGATTTTTTGTTTGAAATAACCAGTATGAGATATATATCACTTATAAAATAAGAAACTTGCAAATTTGAATCATGTCCAGAAATTTTAAGAGCATTTACATGGAAAATTGTATTATTGCCCTCAAGAAAAAAAAAAAAAATTACCATTTCCCAGTTGAAACAGAATATGAAGAAAGGCAATAGTCCAGAGAGATAAACACTGTGAAGAGGAAAATTGCAATCAGTTCTAAATAAATTCATAATGCAATAAGTGAGTTTGTATCTTTTGAGGCACCGTGTTTGGTGAGATACACATGATGATCCTTTGATATGACAAACCTAATAGAACAAATTCAGCTCATGGACCATAACGAATTGGAATTTGATAAATGCAACAAACACGTGGACCATTATGCCAGTTTTGTGATGCAACCTTTAGATTAAGATTAAAGAGTAGTGTCTATCCTCACACCAACGAAACATGGCATTAACTTGCAGTTTGCAATTTCTAATATTTTCCGTTTTTAGATGAACAAACTTTGTTAAGTCACACGGTGTGATACAATAACATTGTTGTCTTTCAAATTCATATGATGAGAAATCTATTGAGGTGTTTATTCCGGTTCAGATTGATAACAATTCAGTTGAGAAAAATTAGGAGTATAAAAACTGTGATGAAAAGATCTTATCTTAAAGCTGATAAACTTATATTGCCGACAGAGTCAAGTGGTTGAATTGAATCTCACTGGCTGGTCACACGTTTTAAATTATAGATGCTTTACTCACCTGACAAATGACCTCCCACCAGTATATTTGGCACAGAGTTCATCAATTGCATCTTGAAGTTCTTTTGGTTCAATGAGTGTTTGTTCATCAAAAGTGGTCTTGAAAAGTGACTTGTCTTTCACCTGAGACGGGGGAAATAGAGCACAGTCATTTCAATTATAATGTGATATAGATAAACCTTGATTAATGCAGTTAATTAATTCCCAAACTTGTTTTACTGTTCAAAACCACACTGTTCAAGGTCTTATTATAATCTGAAGTTTTTTCCACCTTATTCAGTTATCCCTGCTATTTGGAAGATTGGGGGAGAGGCTATGAATACGAAAAAGCTGCAAACAATTTTCGCTGACCCAGGTCCCCCAAACTCATAAATCTAGTATCGTAAACAAACACTTGACCATTCCCAAATTGTAAATGTGAAAATTTTAAAACTTGACTTCATTTTTTTCTTAGGACAAATCCATCGATCACGGTAGATTCCATTTTTTTTTTTTTTTTTTTTTTTGTCAAAAATGTAAAAGTAGTCAAAGAAATCTCAGAAATCCTCATCAAAAGTATTTCTTCTTACAACTATCTATATTCTTGGAGTTATAACTAAAATTTGAATTAAAGATATTTGATTTTTGCAATACCTTTTGAAAGATCATTATAGTAGATGCTAGTGGAATATTTTTTTTTAGATTATATATATATATATATATATATATATATGTGTGTAATAATATACATACACACAGAGTTAATCAATGAGAACCAAAAATTTCATAAAACTACAGTAAAGTGATTGTTAACATTTTTTTCCTATGCATGTAACTATCTACATTCATTTTGGGGGTTTTTTCCAAATTTGTATTCCCTCTGATAACAGTGGTATACTTGTAAAACCAAGCATCTAATATTTCATAAAATCAACAGCTAAAAATTGTTGTCTTTTTAAAAAAAAAAAAAGGTAAAGCAGCCATCTCTTAAGGTACAACTTCCATTGGTGTATAAGCAGGCATGGGCAATCTTTTTGATTTCTGAACAGGCCACACATTCACTTAAATAATGTTGATCATACGACAGAAAGCGTACTTATTTTACATTTTAAACAAGCAAATGAATTACAATCATTTCATAATTGATTTGTGAAGCCAAAACTAGTTTCTTCACAAGATAAATCATTTGAATTGACTTTGAGAAAAATTGTATAAGATTTTAAATAAAAGCCTAGATTGGCCACAGCCACAAAAAAATTGCCACAGGCCAAATCTAGCTCACAGGCCTATGGTTGCCCATATGTAATCCTAAACATATTAATAGCCAACCAAGTTAATCAGTCGTAATACCATGTCCCATAGAAACAGACATGAATGAACTCCATCTTTTGATCTTACCTTGACTGTGCGAAGGAGATATGGTCGGTCCTGGTAAATTTTGCTCCATTTCTCTATATCCCATCCAAGAGAATGCAGAATAGTCTCAATCAGCAACATGTCCGAGATCGAATCGCCCACAGTCTAAAAGAATATCATATATCATATATAAGGAACTGAAATATATCATACATCATGTGTACACAATGATTGCAAAAAGTATCTAATATCTTTCAAAAAGTTCATTCTAACATCCTCATACAACTTCAGAATTGACAGAATTCAGACCAAAGATTAAGAAATACAAAAATCAAAAATATATTGAATCAAGATTGAACGTAGTGAAGTTATGCACAAAATCCGCAAATCTTTAATTCTTCAAGTCTAAATTCTGTCAATTTTGGAGCTGTATAAGCTTGTCAGAATGAACTTTTTGAAATATATCAGATTATTCTTCTGTGCATAGATAGATAAGGAACAAATTTAAATCATACATAAATAATGTAGATTTAAATTCCTTATCATAACCAAGTCACAGACCCCAGGCTGTACTGAAAGTAAGGAGAGAAAGAAAAATCACATCACAAAATGGCATTTTAGTGAATATCCTGAATGGATTAGTTCAACTAATTTGGAAGATTTCTTTGCAAAATGATACACCTTTAGAATAGTTATTGAAGAGTTCCTGAATACAACGAATTGCACAAATACAAGTAATAATAGTAAACTTTATTAAGACTACTCAATCATCAATACGAACAATAAAACATGGTGTTGATTGTAAGGAGCATGCTTAAGGTGTAAAGTCACCTTCAGCAGAGCATGATAGTCTCTGTGGTTGAATGGTTAAGGCAGCCAAGCATATACAGAACTCCCTCTGGCAATGAGGGTGTGAGGTACTATTCATTCATAGCCTTGGAAGAGGGATGGCAAACCTATTTAATACAGTGTATCAAAATTTAAATTTTCTTCAATCAATTGAGTGTCACGTACAGGCATTTTAGTTTTTAGGTAAATGCTTAGAGATAAGCATCTAATTTTTCAAATATATTTCTAAAACTAGGAGTTCAATAAATTTGGACTTGAAATTCAAAAAAATTGGGACAATACAACATAAAATTAAAATTTTTTTTCTCTTTTAATTCTATAGAGTCCATTGCATGTCATCTAAAAACCTTGTGCGTATCAAAGGTTCACCATTCCTGCCCGATAAGAAACAACTAAAAATTAAGATGGAGGTAAAAACTAACCAAAATTGATTAAAAATATTGCAAGAGAATTATCTTACCTGATTAATGAGATCAACTAGTGTACAAAGTTTTTGAGCAGCTATCCTCTTCCCCAGCGCGAGTCTTGAAAATGATAAAATAGAAATATCAAAAATGAAGTGTGGCATCAATATTTGAAGTCCTGTAGAAAAATTCCAAAGAAAAAGTATGGTCAAAATTAATTCTTTTTATGACATCTAGGCGTTTTCCAAAGGAAAACATCTGGGGGGAGGGAATCATCATTTAGATTCTAGAGAATATGATTTCCACTGGGAAAAAAAATTGTTTTTTTTTTTAAATTTAATAAAAAAAATTTTTTAATTTTTAAGAAAACTAGGAACATCTGTAATGTCCAGAATCAAAAGGTTATTGATAAACCTGTCAAAATTAGGTCCCCAAAAGTTCAAAAATAGTTTTTTTTTTCCCCAAAAGAAGTTTTTAGAAGGGGCCTAGTGGGATACTGATGCCAATTTTCAAGTCTGTAGACAAAACAGCATGGCCAGGAGCACTGAAACACACACACATTAAATGGGATAGAATCCTTCACCACCTTTGTTGGCTACAGTTGTTCAACAGATCTTGTTAGTCACTCAATACAAACCATGTGACTAATGTCTTTAGGCTGCAAGCAGTGTTGGGGGTAATCAATTAAAAATTTGGAAAAAGGGATGATCAATGAATAACTTATCTTGCCTTGGAGGAGGGGAAGAGAATGATCACTAAAAAAGTCTGAATTTAAAAAAAAAAAGAACAAGCAGACACAAACGTAATGGTCTGTTTAGCATGAACTTACATTGTGAATTTACCATCCACCCAACTAAAAACCTGTATAAGTAAGAATTTTCAAAATATAAGAATTTTTTTTTTCTAGACATAATAAGTAAATGTTTATATTTCAAGCCCTCTAGCTCCCATGGTGCAACCTGTACATATCATACACACATAGCCCAAAAATCTTTTTAAATTTTTTAAAAAGAAAAAAAATTTTTAAAAAGCTCTGTTCTGAGGAATCTTGTATCTTCGACTTTAAATTCACCATAAGCAGCTGCCACTGGCGCAGTGGCCATTTTGAAACAGAAAAGGCAACAATAGCAGACATTTCAGTTTTCCAACCTTCCATCAATGCTCTATCTATTATTTGGGCCTTATCCCAAGAGTAGTGCAATACAGATTGTACACCTGTAGAAGGCTGTAGAATGTATTGGCTAAAAAAACAACAAAAAAAAAAACAAAATAGATAAATAAAATCAAAAAATATGATAGATCATTAGTCCTGGAATAATGTGGATTAATTTCAAAATGACAGAATCTATCATTTTTTCAATAACTTTAAAATTGATCAACATTCCAGACTCGAGAGACAAACAGAAAAATGCTATAGCCAAGGATGGGGGGGGGGGGTCTTGTATGACAGACCATATCTGGAGAGAAAGGTACACATTATTCTCTATGGGACAAGATCTAGATAATTAACTTGGATTAACTGGAAGTACTGTACCAGCTTGCAGGCCAGGTTGTATATAGCAAGTTAGTATACATTTCAGCACCATTTGGTTTTCTTTGCTTTGCAAGATGATATTATGACATTTAAACAGCCAGAATCAAATAGCTGAGTAGTGTTGAATCCACTCATTAAATATCTATTAAAGATGATCCTGTTCAAAGGAGTGACAAACAATGTATACATAAGGGATAAAAAAAAATTTAAAGGAGTAACTATTAAAAAGTACAACTAATACTAGCATTCCAAGTGAAATCATAAATCAGCACCACCCATATATGTAGTGCTGGGGTGTGATCAATTAAAAGAGTGATTAAAAAAAAAAACAAGTGATTAATGAACAAGTTACTCAGCCTTTTCTCCGCTAGCGACCACAAAAAAAGGTCTGAATCTTTTTTTAAAACAAGCGGTTACTAGTGATTGATTTAGCATAAATTTGTACTGCGAATAGAAACCCGAACTAAAAACTTTTTTTTTCAGGTGAACTTAGGACAGAAAAAAAAATTCTACCCATTGAAAGGAGTGTGAGCACAAAATTTTAAGTTTCAACTATGAATGCTAAAAAGGCACGTCATAAACATGTCACTCGTCTAAAATTTACCTTCGATTCATTACTTGCAATGATACTCTTTCATTACCAACCAGTTGAAGAATATGGTCAAATGAAAAGAAATTTTGTTCCATGTAGATTATATAAGTAGTAGGCTTTATAGATTAAGACAGGAACCATAAGTTCAATGATGTATCCACCACCCATGGTGGTGGTAGTAGCAGGAGGAGGAGGAAAAACAAATAGTCTTTCTTTGGATCCATTGATTCACATATTTGTAAAGTATTATAATATGAAAATATTCTGCGAGTATTATTTTCAATAAAGATCGTAAAAGGCCATTTTTGGCTCTTTTTTAAGTACTGATGTGCGGACCTCGTACAATGACATCATTGCAGCCGGTAAACAAAAATTGATCAGAGTAGATGTTCTAATGACATCACACCTCTTCCTTCTTTCCATTGATTAACAAAATCAGAACCAACTTACATACTAACCCAAAAGCGTCTCATTTGAAATGTGTGGGCATCGAAAAAAATTAATTAGTTCCAAGCATTGATTCTAAAAAGCCATAATCCTCTTGATAGACCAAAGCTATCTCCTGCATACAAGAGTACCTACTTTAAATCATGCAAAATCCTCAACTAACAAAATTCAATATTAATATTTCATAAGACTAGTTTGCCCTCCACAGGAGGACAACAATATTCAAGTAAATTTTGCAATTGCATTGTACTCCAAGTTGCACTGACTTCAATAAATATCAAAGTGAACTGAAGTAGAGATATCTCACATAAATGAATCATCATAGTCCATGTGCGTACCAGAACTAATTATATCAATGATTATCTAACTAAAAAAAAAAATAAAAAATTCATCTTCTATCTAAAATTTTATTAGATTAGGAATTGACATTGCGTATCAATTTATTCCAATGAATATCTGTACCTCATGTAACTGAATCACCATAGCCACCACATGTACCAGAAGTAATTACCGGAAAAAATTATCTTTATAAAAATAGCAGCACAAAATTTAGGCATTGTTGTTCCTAAAATGACCAGAGAGGGAAAAAAGTTTTCAGATTGGAACAGTCCAATATGTACAAATGGGGTAATTGCCCATTGTCATTGCTTTTTGTTTATAAATATTTTTTTTTTTTTTTTTAAATCTTACACACACACACACACACACACATAAAAGAGAAGAAAAAAAAATTATATATATATATATATATATATATATATATATATATATATATATATATATATACAGAGAGATAGAAAGAGATTTACACACACACAGATAGACATGTCAGTTTCTTAAATAAATGTTCCAAAACATTTACAAATAAGATTCAATTCACCATCAAATAATCATGGAGTTTTATTTACTAAGATTAATATAGCACATAATTCTATTTTTATTGCGTCATCAGAACATGAAATTCTATTTATTTTTTTTTTTACATCATCATGTGGTGAGGTAAAAAAGTGTGACAGAAAACACACATTGGGTAATTATTATGGTAGGATAATTGTATTTCTCAAATTGTCTATTTAGTCAAGGATTCGAGTCAAGGATGTAAGTCATTGTCTGATTGTCAATTAACATGGCCACACCTGAGGAGGGCCTGCTCTTGAGATAACACAGCTGGAAATGAAGTGGGCACTGTAGGCAGTATTTACGGTCAATGACCACTTGTACAGCTACTGGTGACATATTATACACAGTGGGACATACTTTTTGGACACAGAAAATAAAAGCTGGTCATTTAATGTAAACAGAGTTGGTGAGAGGCGGTTGGGGTTTTCTTTGCAGATAATTAATAACAAACAAGTTTAAAAGCTATGCACGTGTGCCAAGTGATAAAAAGAAACACCATCAATTTCTGTAATCTACGAGAGGATTCTCTCAGACTAGCACCCTCATCTTTATGACTTCGGTACTCATAAGAGAGTGGGGTCCAACAATGCAGACAAAAAGATTATTCCCCTTGAATTATTTTTTTTTAATTTCAAGGCCAAACATAGAGAAAAATGATTCCTTTCATTTTGAAATTTTTCTCTTGATAGGGAGAAGATGCTCACAAAAATCAATGTTGCATATTGATTTTGAAAGCTTTAAAAGGAATGCAGAAAAAGTGAATAAGTTTGTGAGATGAAAGTTTTATCGCAACTTTTATTCAGTCTGGTCAAGTTGAAGGTAATACGTAGTCCTAGAAATTAAGGATTCACAATACTTCTTCAATAAATACCTTTATAAATCACGCAGACACAGAAAGAATAGAAGTTCTTCTTTCATTTCAATTATAATTTAATCTTAAAACAAAACGAACATACCTTAATGTGTAGGGTACATTCCAGTAATATGTACCATTATGTTTTCAGGGGCATATTCCCTTTATCAAAAGAAGATTTCAAAATACTAATTTTGAAAGGGATTTGTGAGCATGTCCAGCTTTAAACATTTTTCTTAAGAGCCATTCAAAGAGAATAACTTTTTATCTTAGTCATTAGACCCCACTTTTGTACGAGTACCATTGTCTTTATTCCAACATTTCAGCTGATGTATTTTCCTACATTCCTTACTGAACACCAAGGTATTGTTACTGTTCAAGAAATTTTTCAGGACAGTATCTTCATTGAACAACCATAGCCATCAAAGATGGCAGAGGGTTCTATTTTTTCTTAAATTTGCGAGTGTTTGTTCAGGTGTTTATTCACCTGGCCATACTGTTTTGTCAGACTTGAAAACTTGCATCTGTATTCCACTAAACCTCTTCTACAAATGTTTCTTAATTTTTGGAAAAAAGCTTTTGGACTTTTTCAGGGGCGTCTAGATTCTCTAGAATCTATGTATTTCTAGATTTTGTTTTTACTCTTTCAGATGTTTTCCAGTGGAAAACACCAGGGATACCATACATGAAAGATTTGTTGGATACAATACTTACTCAGTATTACCAGCAGTATTTAAGATTACATCTTCCGCATGAGCACTAAATAATACCTGCAATAAACGAGGGCAGTTTTTAATTATTTTAAAGTTTTAACAAAAGTTCTGAAATCAGAATAAACATTTTTGATAAAAGATGTAGATAATACACGCCCCTGGATAAAATAAAAGGAATAAAAATTTCTATTCAACATTACTTAATTTTTATTGGCTTCAGCAACAAATGTCTGAGGAGGGTTTGAAGACAGAATGACCAAAAGAAACTAGTAGTTTATCAGGGTACAATGCTTTGCCCTTCATGGCATAATGCAAACTACCAGTGGTGGGCAGAGCTAGCAAAAATGCTACACTGATGAACCACTAAAAATTAAGCAGAAGCAAAGATGGCTGCTTATTTATTATATGAATTAGCTTTGGTTCATTTTCTTGCTCTAAAACCCTTTAAAAAAAATAAATGAATAAAAAGATAATGATCAAGTTGTACATGAATAATTGAAAGGAAAAATTAGAATAAAATACTTGTTTACAATCAACATACAATTTATTTACTGGTTTGTATCTGAGCTATAACACATTAAATTTCAGCTCACTATGTCCGGTTCTTTTAAGGGTTTTAAATTTTTAGCCATTTAGTGTTTTGGTTACCTATGCTCAACACAGGCAACTATCTATCTATTCTCTAGATAACATGTGACAAATTGTACTGAAGTACATGGTACCAGCAGCAATAAGTAATCCCTGACCTAACCTTGAGAGAGGTGGAGTCATGCCTTTCCCAAACAAAGTGAACATAAACCAACTCAGCAGGAAATTGAATTTTGCATCAACTTGATTATGTTAGTCATATTGATGTGTTGCTTCCACATAAGATGAAACAAACTCAATATATTTCTGTTTGAAATTTTCCTCAATAAATATGAAGAAAATGTTCCATATTTCAAACAAATTTTGATGGGTAATGAAGAGTGGACATTTTCCAACATGGGGGAATGGAAGAAATCATAGTGCAAGCAAAATGAATGAACACTAAATGAGTCAAAGTCAGAACTTCTCTTTAAAAAGGTGATGATACATATGTGGTTGGATTGGAAGGTAGTCCTCTACAATTAGTTTTTTCTGGAGAACCAAACGAGTACTGTTCCCAAATGGACAAAATGAAGACACCAAGTGTCTGAAATTATTAGGTTGCCCAACATGTAATGGCTATTTGCAAATGTCTTTATGATAGTGATCAACAAATTCTGAAGCAAAAAGTGTAGTTATGCACATTCAACAATTAATATGATATTAACCTTCTTTTAAACTTTCAACTTTTGATTCATCATACCAGTTTTTAATAAGGTAATCTTCAAAGTCCTTTGGTGCTGCTGGGCAGCAAAAAAAAAAAAAAAAAAAAAATTAAAATCCCTTGCTTGAAATTCACACTTTGTCTTCATCTTGTCCTCCACACACTGCTTCCAAGCAATGCTATTTGGCACTTGGGAAATCCCCATCAGTCTATTCTTGGCTTGCACACATTTCTACATATTGATGCTGGAGGTAATAAACCAAAACTTTGGAACAAGCCCAAATAGCTTAGCAAAACAACTGAAAGAATTGAAATCATCCAGATGATAGCGTTACAAAAATCAGCAATACTGAGGAGAATGCTGGAGTAAGAAAGAGACTTGCTGTCACTTGATCTTCAGCGAGAGCCACTACATAGTACTGGTTTAAAAATTCAAAATAATAAGGCATCTATAAATGAACAGACCCTGTCAAAGTTGTATCAATGTTTTTATGTGAATGCCTGGACAGGTAATGACCTATGATGGAGTGGTTTGCCCAAGTGCTAATCATCGATTTTTCTCTGTTGATCATTCATGAAAATGGGTGTTCATGCCTTAGTATAAAATCAACATTAACAGAAATGAAACTGTTTCCATCTTCAATACCGATAAATAGTACTCAACACCTACATAAAAACTATACATCATCTTTAAATGAAAAAAACAGGTCAGGTTAGTGACCCAATCAACAACATCTGGCAGAATGGTGTTTGTGATCTACTAAAAAATTGGAAAAGGGGGGGATCAATGAATAAGTAACTTCTCGCCATTTGTTGGATCACTATAAAGTTTAAATTTTCAAAAACAAGTGGGAACACTGTTGGACACAAACCAAGCAACCAATTTAGTATTTGTAAAATTGGACACACACACACAAAAATTTATCTGGGCAGAGGGAATTTTCAAAAAACAAACAAAAAAAATCTGAGAAAAATTAGTTGAAGTTCAAATTTTCAGCCCTGCAGTCATGATACGTAGACAGACAGATGGACAGAATCACTCAAAAACTAAAAGAAACCTATGTTAACAGTTTTGGTTAAGAGTTTCTAAAAACTAGGATATCTTCAGTAAAAGTGTTAGAAAAAGTGGGGTAAGGGAGATTTCTGTCTTGCAATAGAATGAAGAATACCCAACCCCTCCAGCAAAAATGCTGAGACTTGTCCAGATATTCTCAAGTCCACTTCCAAGTTTGGTATTCCATCAATTTCTGATCTCATCCATTTATATTGTATCAGGAGTTTGGCATATTAAGGAGATCAAAGATATTTCTATTATTATTTATTCTTTTGAATGAAGTATAATAGCAGAACATCAAATCACTGTAGCCCCACAAATGCCCTGCCAGACCAACCAGCTGAGTGGGCTACACATTCTTCTCTCTTTGCTCATCAGTGTGAGTGCAGCTGTGTCTCTGGGCACGCCAGGTTATATCTTTGGGCTTCAACCTTGGAAATTTACATGAGTACACCACTAAGCATCATCTAATAACCTTTTACATAGAGAAAAAAAAGGTCCTTTCTAGGGTCTCTATGGTCGTTTTGAGACCAACGATGCTTAAATCTTGTGCTAGTTTTTATTTTAGCTGATTTAAGATGATTTTCTTATATTCAGAAAATCTTTCAGATAATTCTGGTATACGTGTGGGCTATGGTGACTCATCTATGCAAGGTACAGATATCTTTATTCACTTTGATTAGATTTCCCATTCATCTTGATTTTAAGTTGTTTTATCAAAGACAACAAATAACAGTGTGATCAGAAATGAAGAGTAAGTCTCCAGTGAGAATTGAACTCACAACCTCATTGCTAGAGGGTATCCAGTATATGCCTGGCTACCTTGACCATTCAGCCACAGAGACTTTCAATTTACAATTCTCAGCTCAAACCTTACAACCTACTCTCAGCACCATGTTTTTGTTATGAAGCGATTTTGATTATCAATTCTTATTATTGAATGGAGTATTGAAACTTCATGTTCTTTTCATTCATTTTGACCAGATTATCAGTCAAAATGCTGGTAATGACAGCATTATTTTAGAAAGTTTGTACAAGTAATTTTTCAACTTTTACCCAATGGTTAAAGGGAGATAACTCAATTTTTCAGATTAGCTTTGTTGACCAATGGCATAGATACGGCGTGGGTGGCATCAGATAATGCTGGAATCTGAAGTGATTTCCCAATAAGGCTGTAATTTGATGTGGCCTCTCAAATGAGAGGTGAAAATGATGAATATGAATAGAGCCTGACAAGACAATGGGAAGCAGACAGCAGATGAGACAGGCAGAAGGGTCCAGAAAGATGGGAGCAAAGGAGCCAAGAAACCAAAGATAGATCCATTTAAGGATTAAGCTGCCATCCACACATTTTTTATGGCTTTCTTCAACATAGTTTTGTTTTTTTCATAAAGGGATCTTTCTTATTGGCTGACACAATGAAAAAAAAAAAAAAACAATATATTTTTTTCTATACAGTGACTTGCCTTAAATTTTACTGTCCTTTTTTGCTCAGCTGTACTTCTACCCTCAGTGTTGCCTTACCAACAGAACACTGGGAGATATTTGATAAGTTTTAAAATATTGGACAAAGTCTTAAATACTTAACTGACTTGAATTCAGACCAGTGAAAATTATATTACATCTCCAAATTACCTATAAATCTGAAATTCATCTAATCAAAAAAAAAAGAAAAAAAAAATTTTTTTTAAATCTGTGCTTTTCTCAACTTCTACAATAAGTTTGTAGGAAATTTTCAATATCATAAAAATGCTTGTCATGGTCTTTTTAAAATCAAATCACCATAGCCCCACAGATGGCCCAACCAACCAGCCAAGTAGGCCACAGATTATTCTCTCTTTGCTCATCCGAGTCTATGTGAATGAGCTGGTCTGGTCACAAAGCAAGAAAAATCACAAATATTGTTGGCGACTGCAAGTATTGAGAGACCACTTGACGAAAAGATTTAACAAACAAAACTCATCATTTGAAGTACATCATCTTTCACAAATTTTTCCAATTCTCGTCTTCAGGGTGTTGGAATAAAGCGGCATATCACCAGATAGTACAAAAGGTTGACAGATTGGTAGGGGTCTGCCCCACCCCAATGATGCACCCCCGTTAACTCCTGGGGAGTGAGCACCCTAGCCCAAAATACCCATCTTCAACTGCCTTCCGGCAACATGCAGCTGTTATCTGTGAATGCCACCGTCTCAAGAATCTTGGGGGACTTATTGAATTGGAGACACAAATTATCTAAGAATAACCAAATTTGGCAGCTATACCATCAAACAAAACCTGATTGGTTCATCAACAAACCCCGACCCCCAATCGATGAGGCAGATATTCAATAAGCCAATCAGAAGTGAACAAGTCAACTATAATATTCTGCTGACTTCAGCACGGAAATTTTCGCAAATATTCATTTTCAGCATTGATGATTCATTGTTTACTGTCAAATTTAGCAACATCCCGTCTTTGACAACTTTGGTGTTTATATAACCTTTAGCCAAAGAGTGGCAACCTCTACACAGGGCGTCTTTGATTGACAGGTTACCTCATCAATATCTATTTGGCTATAATTGTTTTTGTTTTCTGTTGGCATGACAAAATCTGCTTATTTTTTAATCTAAACTTTAGATTTCTGTTCTTAATCATTTCAACTTATGATGCTAAAATAAATCCTATATGCTTGGAAAAATCTGTGACTGCCATGATGTCCTGATGTTATATCAACCCCTCAGTTTGAGCTGGGCAGCATTCACACTTGTTTTTTCAAAAATTCAGATTTTTTTTAGTGACCACCGCCTAACAAAAAGGTTGAGAGAAATGAATTGTTGATAAACCCTTCTTCCAATTATTTTTAATTCATCATCCCCAACACAGCATACTGCCAAAAGATGTTGGTCACAAGACTGTTTCTATTGACTGACTAAACAGATTTGTTTTATTAGGCATCAAAATAGCAAAAAAAGTAGACATGTTAATGAGTTATTGAACAAGTAGTGAGAAAAGTGTTTGCATTAATGATTCATTCTCAGACAGTGAAAAATGACTTTCCTACCAGAATAGAATGAATGTAAGCTTTTTGTTTACTTACAGTTCCATGTCCGTTGGCTTCAAAATAGATGCCGATATCATATTCCATGGCCTTGTGGTGCAAATGTTTCACCCCAGTCGGAGTGCAGGCAACATCAACTCCCTAACAAACAAAAATTTGAGAGTTATGTACAACAACAAATGTAAATAATTGGCTGAATTTAATTAGACGGGGGTGTATTAATCATTAAGTATTGTATGGACTATTTTCCTCATCTATGTGTTTATTCACAACGTTTCAGCCATGTATCCTCCAGCCTTTGCCAGGTGTTATTGGTTCTAGGATGTGGAATCACTTACTCAGAAATAGAATCCTTATAGGACGAAGTACATATTATTGACAACCAACTGAGCATCAGAATCAATAGCACCTGGGAGTCTCTCATCATAAGAGATTTTTTTCAAAAAAATTCAAAGCAAAGCAGATTTAACAATGTAAAGGAGGCATCTCAAAAGTACACCAAAAACAAAACACATTTAATCGAAAGTAGATGTGATTTATCCAGTCATGCGCTCTGAGTAATGATATTAAAGACACCTGAAGAAGGACGAAAGATAAACTAACCCTAACCCTACATTGAGATTATAGCAACCAAGATCAAGACACTGGTCGGAATAGATCTAGGAATATGGTTCTATCCTTTTCAAAATATCACATCCCTAACTGGACGACTCCTTATGTTTCTTTTCATAATAAATTATCTTGCATTTTGGACATTATTTTTCATTTCATTTCTGATGCAAATTATTTTTGTTTCAGACATTTTTAACAGAATTAGACGAAAATCTCCAATGTTTGAAGCTAACAAGAACGAACACCTGGAAGTTAAGAAAATCTAGGTTGAATCATATTTTTCATTTATCGCTGGTACAATGATTATGTGGTTTTGGATATTTTAACAGGGATCAACTGGTTGTTATGATATAATTCAACATTAGTGTCAAATAAAAGTTAATTTGTAAAAACAAAGATAAAACATTTTGTATCAGAAATATAAAAAATTGAGCTCACTTAATCTAATGGATACTTTTATTTTTCAACAACTAATAACTCATATGAACATTTAAGATACCAAAATCAGAGTTGTCAAGTAGGGGTTACAAAGGCAAGGGATAATCCAAACTTCATTTCAGAGACTTACACAAAACAGACATCGGAATCGTGTTGAATTTGGAAATCGAGTGAATCTAGAAGTGCAGGATCAATACCAACCTCTTGAGGTGGGAATCACTTGATCATCAAATTTGACACTATTTCGATGCCTACCTTGGGTAAGTGTCCAAGATAAAGTCTGAATTATCTCCCTTCGAAGCCAAATCTGACATGCCTGAGTAAAATAGTTCAAAAAGAAGTGAAAAAGGTTTACCAAGGTTTTTGAAATATATTCTTTTGCACTTCCATTCGAGTAAGCAGTGAGTACATTCCCCATTTTTAAATTCAATTCGCAAGAGTCCATTAACTGCTTCATATAGGTTGCAACCTGCAATAAAAAATTTTTTTAAATATTTTTCCTTATACAAAGTGCTACCCAAAATTTCAGGAAACTGATTGATTATTCTGTCCATCTATCAAATTACCATCATTTCTCTCCCCAAGTCTTGCCAGATATTTCTCACAATTTCCAAAATCATTCCACCACCAAAAAATAAATGATCTCATAAATGAATGAGAAAACATGAATATCCAGTAGTGAAAAAAAAAAAAAATCCTCCATTCGAAGAAATTCTGGTAACTCAAGATGACTACAACAACAAGGTGTTAACAAGCAACAAAAAATAAGATGAAAGAATAATTAGTCAAAAATTAACAATGATAATGCTTCATCTGGGAAATTTTAACAAATAAAAACCATAGTATCAACTCCAAGTGTAAGCAAGCAGAAGTAAGATCAAGAAAATCATTGAAATTTAATGACAGATTCATTGGTACAAAACTTTCACATTGTTGTAATGAGCAGAAGCATAGTAAGCTATTAGAGGAAAGGGGAGAAGAAAAAGTTTCATTTTGGGGGTTTTCAAATAAATTGGAAAAGCTCTTTTTGCTTCAGAGGATGATCCATCAGAAAGATGTTCAAATGTGCAGAAACTATTTGTACAGATCAAAAAATGTCATTCAAAGTTATGTTCAAGAAATACAGGCTCAATGATAGAGAAACACGCATATTACTAATTTTAAAAAGTTTTAGTATGAATATAAATTCTTTTTGTCTATACAGCATTGTTTGATTTTTTATACAAATGGATTCCAAAACTCCCAGGTGAAAGGACGCTCTTACATTACTGAACTTTGCAACAGTCCTCACAGTAATTCATCCTCAATAATGAGATATACCACCAAACAGACGGAGTTGCTATGGGCAGTCCATCTTAGCCAGCTCTCACTAACATCTTTGTTGGTTTTTATAAAAAACAAACTTTTCCAGCACACGTAAAAAGAAGACATCTATTTCCATTATGTTGCAAACGCTTTTGTTGTTCTCAACAAATCTTGATTGTCATTATTTCTTCCAAAAGTTCAACTCATTTCACCCATCTCTCAAGTTTACTTTTGAAAATGAACATAATGGCACCTTGCCCTCACTTGATGTTCTTGTTAAGAAGTGGCATCTGGATTTCTTATCAGTGTTTATTGAAAACCAACCTTTACTGGTCTGTCCATACGTTTGGATTCTTTTAGTCCAAAGGAAGGTGAATCTCATTAACACTTCAGTTCATCAGACACTTGGGATTTAAAAGCAAAGCTATAAAAGCAATTTAGCTCATGAACTGAATACCGTTTTCAAGAATGGCTCTTCAGAAGACGTAGACATGTGCAAAAAAAATTTTTTTTTTTTTTTCACATGAAAAACCAAGGCAGATTCACAAAAGTGGCCTGTCTACTTGAAAATACCAGCTTTCCATGTGAATCAAGTATCTATGGCTATCTCCATTTATTTCCCCAGCAATAAAGCCAATTGTTATTTTTGATACCAGGAAAATCTTACCTTTCATTCAAAAGAATTGCATGCCTACCTTACAAAGGAGCTTACGAATTTATAAATTCATGTGCCATTCAAGAGCTTCGTAGGACATTCATCCCAAAGATTCAAGAAACAAATCAAGCAGCACATTCCATCTTACATCCACCAACAACTATGAAAAAAAGACAATCACTTTACACCAGTAAAGCTAAAATGGACTCAGCCATAAGCCAACATCAATTAGATAAACCAGAGTGTACAAAGACATACAGGGCAGACAATTGCAAAGTTTTCGGTAGAGCAAGATCCTTCTTTCACCTGAAAGTTTTGATATCAATTTTCATCAAAGAAGAAAGAAAAAAAAGAAGAATTTTTTTTATACTAAAACTTTTAAAAACATTTTCTAAAATTTGTAATACATGCATTTCTCTATCATTGCATCAGTATTTCTTGAACGTGGATTAAACGCGTTTGCTTTGCCATTTTGAATGACAATTCAAACAACCTTTTTCTAATTTGCACAAATTGTTTTTCTGATGGATCATCTTCTGAGGAACGTCGGATGAAAAGAACTTTTCAGAATTTCTTCTTTTTAAAAATTCAATATTAAAATAAAAGAAAAAAAATTGAAATTTTTCAACAAAACTTCACCCTCCTCTCGCAGTTTTCTATACTTCTGCTAATTACAGCAATGTCAATGTTTCATCAGAGAAATTTGGACATTATTTTCATTTTTTCACACATAGTTACTAAGCTTAGCAGAATTCAGCTCAAAGCTAAATAGCAATGTTAAGAGAAGGTGAAAAGAGAGTTCAAGTTGCATTAATCTCATGAGTGTGAAGAGGTTACTGACTTGAAAAGCAATATTTAAAACCCATAAAAATCTCACAATAACAAACTGGGCTGAAAGTTTCTTATGCCCAATCGTTGTCCCCCCCCCTCCTTTAGTAAATAAATAGTACACTCAGTGATTGAACACATTTGATGGACATTGTTCGGTAAATCCAAAGGTAGTTCTGTTGTCCCTTGTTCTATTTTCGAAATAAGAAAGTTCAGCACAATAATTTCCAGGTAACCATATTGGATTCATCCAAAAGATTATTTTTTTTTAAGTCTTCACTGGTTGTGAGCGTAAATCAAACTTTGATAATACCTCAAGATTGGGTGACCTGTTAATGACCAGGCTTAATATTGCTTAACCTTGGTGATCTTACAAGAACAGGTGTATCCAAGATGATTTCACCATAACCCCAAGTTCTTGTGCTGAGTGTCTACGAGGGAGGCATCAAGTACCATTTTTAAAGTCTTTAGCATGACATGGCAGTGGATTGAACCACTACCTACTGAACCAGAGATGAGCATCCTACCACTGAGCCACAGTGATCAGTACAACTAGGCAGTAAACAAACAATATGATACCAATTTAAGACATGAATATGACACAAATGTAGTCAACTTCCTTATATATATATATATATATATATATATATATATATATATATATATATATATATACATTGTTGTGCTTTGGAGTAATTTGCATCACTTTCTGCCTCTTGATTAGTTCAAAGTACTTGACTTTTCAACAACTTGTCACAAGATTCAAATTTCAATAATTAGCTTTTAAGCACGAGTTCAGTCATTTCAATTTTTCTCCAAAGGTTATCAAAAATTTTTTTTCAAATATTTACAGCCACACACAAGCTATAATTAGAAAGAAAACAAACAAACAAAAAAAAACAAATAAACTCACAAGTAGTGTGCTCAGTATTTGTTTCCTCGAAATTTCTTCTGATAAATTACACTCAGAAGATTCAACACATAGAGGGTGTCTCAAAAAGATGTATACACATTTTTACAAAGAGTTAAGCCACTTGGAATTTAATGGATGTAGGAAAGTATTTTTTGTTTTTTTTCCAGAAGAGAAACATGTCCATAAGTATGTTTCCTCAAACATCTTTGATGACATTTCAGTCAGATGAATATAAGGCATTCTTACACTTATAACATATTATACCTAAAGAAAACCCTAAAATGATTTGGC
>OY735203.1:72820162-72875162 GCA_963457665.1 Thysanoteuthis rhombus | reverse complement strand
ATGTGAATTTTAACCTGAGCCTCGCTAAGTAAGAATATATCATTCATCCTGTACGCTAATTATGAATGAGTGTAGCAAAGTACTGTTACTAGAAAAACAACTTAAATAGTCATTGTAACTGACTATAAGCAAAGAGTAGGGAAGGGAGAAATCAACAAGTTAGTTGAATGAATGAAAGGAAATTTGTTTTAACATGAAAAACTCATGAAGCTGTCTTGCTTTGAGTTAGTCCGTGACGTATGTGTGTAGTGATTGTATGCGTATGCATGGACATTGAAAATAAATTCATCATACCTCATTATTATCATTAATGCTTGCGTCTTTTCATATTTTTGTTAAGAAAAATAGAAATGTTTTCAATTTTTTAGCCAAACCAACATTTTCATATTCTAAATCACTTGAAAAAAAGATGTGATTAAAAGTGTATTTTCATTGTAAATTACCGCCACTTCTGGAAAAAGGTGCAGGTTATACATGGGAATTATGGTGTGCATATATAAGAAATGGATATATATAATCAGATAGAATGATTACAAATTGTGTTATAGAGAAACTTATATGAAATGATCTATCATTACACAGTCAATGTACCACTCACCCTAGACAATGTAAATAAAATAAACAATCAAAGACAATGGGGCTGCTGCAGGAATCAATCATTTCAATAAATTTCTATATAATATAATGCAATTCATAATCATTATCAGAACTTCTATATATCCATTTCTTGATATCTATTGCATTGAAAGTAGCGAATAGTCTGAGAATTAACAAGATGAGAATTCAATGTGAAAACAGTTATTTGGACTTTTGCATAACCAACGGCTGTTTGGCTTAATGGTAAAAGCATTGCTATGTTGAAGTGGCTACTCTATTGGTTGCAGGTTCAATTCCTGCAGCAGCCCCATTTTCTTTAATTGTTTATTCTATTTACATTGTCTGTGCTAAGTGATATATTAACCATGTAATAATGGGAGATCATTTCAAATAAGTTTATATATATATATATATATATATATATATATATAGCCTTAGTTATCCTGTAACATTCAAGTTTTCAAAGATTCTTCAATATTGAGAACTGAGAAATTTAGCCTCTTGCCATTTCTTTAATTTCCTTACAAAAAAAAGAGGGGGGGGGCAAAATTAGTAAGACTTGGCTCATTCAAAAAATATCCTGCCATTGAAAAAAAAATTTAATATTTGTTTTTAATAGCAGTATTTTTGTTTGTATACTCAAGGCAAATTCAAACTTTTGATCAATTACCCTCAACAGCATGCTACCAAAAGATATCAGTCACATGGGGGTTTCCATTGACTAACTAACCAGACCTGTTTGTGTTTAAAGAAGTATTTTTGTTTGTATCTAAGGTGATTTTATGACAGCCAAAATGTGTTTATATGTAAACCTTACTTAAAACTCATTATCTGATAATTTCTGACATAATCTGATAACCAAAATGTCTTCCTCCCATGATTTCATACGTCGGACCATTGATGGAAATGGGGGGGGGTACGGCGTATACCTACTCCTCAATATCGGTGTAGGTTATATAGCATCAAAACGGACCTGAAATAGGACATTTTTTTTTTTAATCATACAAGATACCTTAAACCCCACGGCTGCGTGGATTCACTTCGCTCATCCCTGATAGATCTCTCAGTGACCCCCAACCCCAAGCATAAATCCTAGACACAGCCTTACCGTATACCTAGTTCCCAAAATAAATTTCATCACTAGTGTGACGATTGATGTCCCTATTGTTCAAATTCCATAAATAATAAGGGGGACAACTCTTCGTCTTTAACTAGTCAAGGAAGAATCTATCATTCCAGTTATCAAGGGCGACAACTTAGTCCATTTAGTTTTCACGCAAATTGGATTCATTTTGCCATTCACTTCAACTTCTAAGAGTAAACTCAATGTTTTTCTTCCAAACCAAAAATAAAGTAAAAGATGGCGTACCCAAAATCTTGACCAATGATAGAATTATAACCAACTGATATTACGAACAAAGATTAAGTAATTCTAATAAATTTACAAATGAAGCTGGTTTCTTCTCTTCCTTTCTAAATTTTTTGTGATTGTCAACTTTTATAATAGAAAGTATGGTTTTCTTAATCCTCAGTCCATAACCATGGATTCTCCCACTTAAAAGTAACAAGTCATATAAATTGATGGTAATTTTAATTTTATAGGAACGCTGTACTTTCAGATAGTGGGGTGGGGGGAACCTGTATATCCATGAATTTTTTTTTTGTGGAGAATAATTAGCTTCATGAATAAATTGGACGTTACATTTGGGTGAAGAAAAAAATGCATCAAAATGTACATCTCTTTACTATTGCATTCATCTTTAACTACAAATCAAAATGACTATTTGTAAATATTCTACCAGGTATAAGTTATTTTAGGTATACATTAGATCAAACATTTTCATTACCTTTATACAAAATTTTTCCCTGGCAGCAAATGAAGTAATTACTCATTTAATACTATAGATGAAATGGATTTGTGCTGTGTACACCATCTGGTAGCTTGGAAAAAAAATGTTTGAGCCATAACAGTATGAAATGGAATTGTTTACAGGATTATGATTCATCTGTGAAGTATTATGGAACTTCTTTCAGGTTATCAAAACCTAAAATGCCAAGTTGAGGGTGTCCTTATTTTTGGGTTATGTTTTTTAACATTCGAAAAATGTTTATTTGAAAAATATCTAAGAAAAAAAATGTTAAAACAAACTATATATATAGAGAGAGAGAGACAGACAGACAGACCGACCGACAGAGTTCGACGTAAAATCAACCTTTAAAAAAGAATTTAGTACAAAAAAAAAAAAAAAAGAAAGAAATGTTGGCTTCTTTAGAACATAGAAATTGGTCAAAATCAGTCCTAATCAAATGATCTTTTTTGACAACTTGGTTAACCTTCACTGATACAAGCTAGTGTAGTGATCCCAATTTAATGAAATATATATATTTGAAAATTTAAAAAGATTTTATTAAAATAAGAATGTAACAAAATTAGATATCTTAATTGAACATACTACCAGTACACATACACACTTCTTTTTTCTCTCTCTCTCCTTATCACATTTGTTTACTTACCTGAAAAGACAATGAATTTAGAGACAGAACACACTTGAGTATATGCCAAAGGCTAAACATATTCCTGGAAATTATCCCCTTTTACCATAAATGACGAGAATACCTCAAAAAGGTGCAAAGTTCCAAGAAAACAAAACCCTCAAACTATTCAGAGGAAGCCAAGAGATGAAAGGACAATCCCAGTGAAATCCCTTTGACCAACAACAGGTGTAAATAAAAACACAAAGGCTCAATTATAAGCTAAGTATCTTCTATTTTACACCTTGAAAAGACTTTACATTCACTACACACAATACAAAATTAATTCTCTCATAAGTTTATAATTCAAGTAAATCAATTAATAGTGTAGCCTTTTTACAAGTGGAAACTTTGTTGTTTATTCCTCTGTGATTAGTCTTTAACTTACAAGCCTTTTCCCTTCCCTACTTTGTTGAATGATACATCCACACTCCCTTCCGAGTAATAATAAGCACATTACCTAATTTTATCTGTGGGAACCTTCTGATACTATACTATAAATCCTATCCAAATGGAGTCAACAACAAGAATAAAACTTATAGAAACCTCCCCCACGATATTCATCCCCGATCTTCAGAGTTTAAAGTCAGTCACTTCACGCAAGATTTCCAGAGGAAAACAGACCAAAAATAAACTCATCTCAACAACTGCCCATGAGTATGAAGAAATATGAAAGAGATAATTTCAAGTAAATTGTCACAAGCATTGAATCAATGTAGAGAATTAAAAATTTCATCATTGAAGCTTCTCAAAATCAATTCCTAATGATTGTTTATCTGGGTTAGGAATGATGAGTGTTTAAAGAGATAAAATCAACAAATATCAAATGCAGTTCATCCACAAAGTCACAGATAAGTTTAGTGATGATCCAAGAAGACAACAGTTTCTCTTTGATGCTGAGCTGCTCTCAACTTGTGGTCGATCAAATGTCGATAAGTGACAATAATTATGTTCTTTGTTTAGTATAGCAATGAAAATAATTTACAAATTCATTCTTCAAAGATTTCTTTTTGAGTATATTACTTATCTCATCTACACATTTACATAGATGTGATATAAGTTTTAGTACTTTTCAAAGGGGGTGCAAATGCAGCCATATAACAAAGCTTGCCGAAATGCAATAACCTTAGTCATTTTCTTTCAATTCCTTAACTCCTTTAAATATCAGAATAATTGAAAGATTGAATTCTTTTTTCACTTAATGCTTGTCATTTGTCATTCAAAGCATAACAAACGTCTTTAAATTATCCAATCATTCTTGAACATAAATAATCATGCAAGTTGGAACTTACCAGACATGCAATTTTATCTCCGTCAAGTAAATGGAATTTTGAATCTGAAGAAAGAAAAACGAGAACAAATTAGAAGACAAGTTGCAGTGTTTACAGTACTTATACCAATTCAGTTTTTTTCAATTTGAAGCAATTCTTATCAAATACTCTAAATATTTGATCCTTGAATACACAAGTCTTAGAAAATCAGATGGGCATCAAGTTGGTTTGACTTACAGTCAGTCAGTAAGGGAAAGTTTACTCAAAAAAAAATTTAAAAAATAATTTGTCTCCATCAATCTAAAAATATCTAGATGCTAGAAAAATAATCTAAGATATCTTACGTATCATTGAGCCTTAATTCACTGCATGCAATATCATGATATAACAAATAACATTAATAAATCTAATCAAATAATATATATCATATTAAATTCATCATATGTACAATGCATTTTCAATTGAGATACAGTCTTGCTATCACATAAAAATATCTTGAGTCTTGTGGAAAGATATCCAAAAACTTTCTTTTATTTACACACAATATAAAATATCCAAGTAGGCAACACTGACAGTGATCTCTTGGATTTACCTTTCTTATTTTTCCACATCGAATGAAGACCTTTTAAAGTCGGGTGAACAAACTGTATAAAAAATAAAAGATTAAAAAATTTTCCTTAAATTTCATACAGGGATAAAACAACATAGTTGCCTTTGAAGTTTGTACAACAGAAATCTATTGGGGTGTTTATCTCAAATCAGTCTGCCTCTGATAACAGTTCAGTTGAATATTCTTTTTAAATTGAAAATATAAAAAGACTTTGATAAAAAGATCTTTTTTTTTTTTCAACTAGACCAGCTGTCAAGAAAGCTGAGGAACTTGCATGCCTGAGAGAGAATACAGTTTTTGAGTTTTTTTTTATTTTAGGTGCTTTCAATCGAATAGACCTTTGAACCCTCCAGAAATTTGTCAGTTTTTGGAAAAAATAATTTCTTCAAAAATTTTAGAAATGGGTGGTTCCATTTACAATGTAAATATAATATTAAACCAAGTATTTAATTTGCATCTGTCTTACAAAACTAGAGATGCTTCCTTAATTACCATCATGGCATCAAGCCCTTGAAGATTGTTATTTAAGCTTTTTTGATTTAATCATGAAAGTGTAACAGTGTTATTACCTCATGGACAACCATTTACTGTGTCAAAATTGAACTAAAATAAGATTTTACATATTTTACATTAGGTCTTTAAACATGAAATTTACGATAAATTTAGTATAAACATAGACATCTTTTAGAACTAGCTCTTAAAACAAGTTCCAACAAAAAGATTTGAAACATGAAATTTATTCAGATAGCAAGCCTATGAATATACTAACACACACAAACTCATCTGTATAATGCAGATGTAAAATTCCTGTTTTAACTAAATTTACTTTGAAGCTAACTTCTATTTGTATACATTTTTATCTTCTCTTTTCATTCAATATGTCTTGATCAAGTATGTTCATTATATCAATTATTTTGTATTATTTATGTTCTGCAACATGCATTTTTCATTTAGTTTCACAAATATTCTTTTGACTATAATTGAATGTATATATTTTTATAGAAAAATATCCGTCTAGCTTATATTCCATTATATTTGACTAAAGTTTATATGCTAACAGTACTAAAAGGAAGAATTTAAAAGAAGAATTTAGAGAAGGAAAAAAAAAACTTCAGTTTGTAACCCTCAACGGAGGGAAATACACAAAACAAAATTTCATCAGAAGCACCAACAATTAAGAGGGAAAAAAACCCAAAAAAACACACAGACGTTCAAGGAATCTTGCCCGTCAAGTTGATAGTATTCACTGGAATCAGAAGATGACCTCACAGAGATACTATCCACAATCAAACATCAGCATAAGTGGTTTGTTTTTCTTAAAAAGACGTACACCTCCCCACAAGATGAGTTCAGCTTACTTACTTTGGTCAATGAAAAAGTACACGATTCTGTCAGCATCTCCGTCAAATGAAATATAACGATCACCAACTTTCAATGGCAGACCTATAAGAGAAAATAATAGGCATTCAGAATTGATATCAAATGTATTTACAGAAAGAACCATTTCTCGAAAACCTCAATACTCAAGTTCCCACTGGACAAAAGCATTTGAAAACCTGGGTCACAATGTAGTGAAAAAAAAAAAAAAAAAAAAAAATTATGTAAGGCCTCCTAAAAAAGAGTTAGAGGGAAGTGAAACAAGTAAATAAGTTATTTACTCAACACAGGACAGGAGCTACGATAATGAAGTGTATTTATTCACCAATTTCATATGATTATGAAAGTTTTGAAATACAAAAGATTTCATTTTTGATTCAAAACTTCTTCATATTTGCATGTTCCAGTTATCATGGGGTAACTAATATAAAATAACCCTGAAGATTCAGATTTTTTTTTTTGTCTCTTCCAAGTTATTCCAACTTGGAAAAGAAAAAAAAAATTTGAATTGTAACTATTGTAATGACATAAGGTCAGTGCCCAGGCTAACTCTGATGATATTCATCTTATTTCTGTCTATATCTACGAAAATTTGTGGGTTCGTTTGTTTTCTTCTTTCAAATGGTACATTGTAGCCAGAGGTTTTGAATTGATGTACCCCTAAAATACACAGCCTTGAAGAAATCATGAGACACCGGACTTCTATAAGTGTAGTGGAAAGCAATTCCATTCCATTAAACTGAATAGGCCTTCATTAACAACAATTCAAGGTCTTTCATCACTATTTCTCAGCCTGAACAATACCAGGTTATCATAGATACAATAAAACTATCTTCAAAGTAACACATTAATTACTAACCACTAAAAATCCCTTTTTTTCCACTCATTTTTATTGCATTTCTATAGTAAAATCATTAGAAACACATTTACATTATATAATAGTGTAATAGTTATCCATTGCAAGATAAAAGCCCTTGTCCATTCCAAGTTACCCATTGCAAGAAGAAAGCCCTGACTTGCTGATAGAACTAATTGACCATAAAACTGCAATGATGAATATTTCCATCATCCGAATGTTAATGGATCAGATACAAGTAAGATTCTTCTAGTCTCTGGCGAAGTTGTAATTCCATCAATATTTCTTTCAAATGGACCTTTTGATAATTGTTAGGAATAGCTTCATGAAATCATCATGTCAATATTTTGCAAGGGAGATAATTTCTCAGCAGATACACTTTGCTGCTGCTGTTGAACCATCACAGAACAAATGAAAGCAGAAAATTCTGGACATCTAAAACTGTATCTTATTAAAATTACAAAAGATATGAATTAGGGTTCAGGTTACAATTATCAACATAAAAATTGGCCTGCTAACTGCTATGCTTAAGAAGACCCAGTTAAAATATGATTGTAGAAAACAGCAACTTCTACCAGAGAATGTCAAGTGTGACACCTGATCAGCCACATAATTTTATGAGTGAAATATATCAGTTTTATATAATAGTCCCCCTTTATAACGTCAGTGTTGGGTCCAAGAAAGATAACCGCATTATCCAATAATCAAAAGTCAATTACCAGTGCCAAAACAAGTTTACCGGTGGATGAAAATGTTTTCATCACAAAACTAAATATAAACTGTGTGTGAAATATCCCGTAATTACATCTTGATTGCAAATTGAAATTTCAGATTCTGGAAGTATTGAGTAAATCTTCCAAAGAAATTCTGTTTTTAGCTTCATTTTAGGTCCAAGTGGGCAATAACATTGGTAAAAATGTTGGGGTCCCCAACTCACCTGTTTGATATCACAAACCACACTATAATAAACCCTGCTTTATATTGAGGGATGCCTATATTCTTAGCTTACAGTACATGTGATGTTTTGGAAGTTCCTTGTATGTTATTCTTTTTATATTTTGGATTCCGCCAAATAAAAATAAACTTAATAGGGTTACCCGATTAGGGGGAGTTGCCAGATTTAACTAGAGTTAATGCCTACAGGATCACAATTGTCAGTAGGCATAAATCACAACAGCATAAGAAACAGAACTTTTGTACTGAAAGCTAAGCCAAAGGAGAAAATAACAAAAAGAATTCTATAGTAAATGTCAGAAGGTATAAATCAAACTGGTGTATAAACAGAACGAAAAATCAAAGATAATTTAGGTAGTGAAAGCTAACCTAGAGGAGAAAATTACATAAAAGAAAGCTATTTGGTGGAAGGATGGATATCTTTCCAGGTATACGGTGAACTACCAACGCGATTCACAATAACTAAATCCTAATATTTTAAAACGTACAGCAATATTTGAAAAAAGACTTCACTCAGTCATCTTCAATCAAGGGAGGCTATTTCTATTTATAAAGCACACAGTTGCGTCCCTTGATTCATGACTCTACTTCAAATGGAACGAGTACAAAATAACCGACACATTTTAATGTTTATGTTCGAATATTCTGATACGTATAATTTAAATACTTGATATTTTCTTATTTCGATATTTTAATGAATTGACGTCATCATCACAATTTCTACAAACAACATGGAGACCAAACTTACCCCACACAGCAACAGACAAAGGGGAGAGATACACGTGTATACACACTGTGCAATCATCAGAGAACACTGATTACATTAGTCTCTTTAGTTCTGGCACTGTAATGGAGCCTCAATATCTCCCAAAGTTCTCAATTGTGTCAAATGGAAGGCAATAGACTACAAAAAGTCATGCACAATCTCTTCCGTACATCCCCAGGATAAGGGCATCAACTGCTAAAGAAACAAATTATATAACAGAAGATAGGTAATTTTATATGAAATTAGAATATAAATGTTAACAATGCTGTTCTGGTAATATATCTATAAAATTTGGGATGACCAAGAAGGTATTGTGTAAAACTTTTTCCTCAATTTACACAAGGGTTTCGAATGCTAGTCTGATTCTATTTACCTATCTTCTAACGTATAATTTGGTTGGTTAACTATTTGGTACTCGATCTTCAATTTTTGCCTTTCATCCCACAGCCTACAACCTGAGTGTGTGCACCACACAATAGCTTCAAAGGTTCTCCATCTGTCTGCAATATCTCAAACAGTTCTCAATGAAAACAAGTCATTGAAATTTTGAGCAGATCCATGAATCATTACCACCCCATCATTAGAGCTATCGGTCAACACGGGTTTCATTTCAAAACATCGGTTTATGACGTTTGATTTTAAAAAGCAGGAAATGACTTTCTCTGGAGCATATGATCCTTTTGTAAACTTTACTTGGCTTGAAATTTCCTTTTAAACAATATACAACACGCCTATATCTAATGAATCTTTTTTTCTCATGAGGGCTCAACAGCATTATTCAGCCATTATGAAAAAATGGTGCTGAAATATTTTTACAACTGATCTTGAAAGTCTACCAAGATATTCTTACTTACTGAGTGTCTCACTTGTATGTCTAATTGGTTTCATTTGTCAACTCGGAGGTTCCTACAGACTAGGACTACTTGCCTAAGTCATGGGAAATTTCCTTATTTACCACAGTATCTCAAAAACACAACATGACTTTTCCATCTAGAAACTTCCATGGTTAAAGGATGTCTCATCCTCTGACTATGCATGTGAAACATGACCTGACAAGATGGTGTCTTGTTTTACACATTCTATGGTCCAAGTCGAAAAATCAAATGCAGCTTGGGAATTCAAGTAAAATAATATGCATAGGTTACTTACCTGTAGGTAACTTCTGCTGCGTTTTCACAAAATCAGCACCACACTGAGGAGAAAAAAAAAAAAGGTTTGGTTAGTCAGTGATCTCCAATCTTTTATTCAGGTAATCATTTCAATAATTAAATTTACGGGGGAAACCCTTCAAGAACAACTTTCCCTAATATATATGCGTGTGTACGTAACTATTGGATTTTGGCCTTGTTTATGGAATTAAGCAAAGGGTAAATAAACTCAAATCAAAGCTAACTGAATAAAACTAGATATACTAACGACTTCTGACTGAACTGCCCGTGTCATGTAAATAACTAAGGTAATAGGTAGGTAACTGGAATTAAGTTGAAAGACTGGTGTTGAAAATATACTAGACAATTATCACACAAGATAAATAAAATATGAAAGCGTATAAGTATATTGCAAAATGTCGCTGTTTCACGGAAACTCTGGAAAGGTAGCATGGAACCCTGAGGTCCCGCGGAATACAGTTTGAATATCACACCTCAACAAGCCGCATCCTGGCTGAAATACACACTGTCCCGAAAGTAACAACTAGTTTAATGATATTTCTTGTCAGAATTTTGTTAAATAGGTTGTAGGATGTGGTCAGACTATTCGACTTGTTTATATGTTTATTTTATGCCCTCTAGGAGGCAATTCCTTATTTTTGAACCAAAAACACCTGACAAAGCCTAGGCTGGACTGCACACCACCAAAACATCGTGAATGAATGAAAATAGAAAATTAAGGAAATAGTCGAACCATATCATACATAAAGATAACTTTAATAATAATTTGAGGAATTATCTGTGTTGTAAGAGTAGCAATTTGTTGATAGGGTGTGTCTAGAGGATTCTAGTAGTTCTTGTTGAGAAATGGGTAGCACGAAGATGTTGGGGGCAAAGGATTTTGCTTCCATGTGGTTTGGTGTTAACAGAGACGTCACTGGAGATGTGGAAGGAGGAAAGGAGATGTACAAAGAGAATGCATACGAAGAAAATGCGCACCAAGTATGAACTTAGACGCAGAGATGAAACAAAGTAAAAAAAGAACACATACAAGTACATTTAATACAGGAACATTAATGATGAATAATGAATGAAAATGAAATACATGTAATGATAACATTGAAATGATCGATTGCATAAAGGGATGAGAAGAGATAGCAGAAGGTGAGAGCTTTGTTGTCATTGATAGTGCAGGTGTTGGAGCCAAAGCAGAGGTGTCTGAACAGCTTTTGAATCCATATGGCTTGGTGCATACCAAGGAATGATTATGGAGACTGGGTTCAGTGTGTGAGCCAAACTGTAAAGTTGTGTGTGCGACTTGGGGGCTATTCTCTGATGCTGGTAGACAACAGACAACAGACAAACCATGAAAGACAGAGAACATGGAGATTATCCACGCGTGTTTCCTGAAGTAAAGAGAACTATCAGAAGTAAAAGACATTGCAACTTCATTCATGAGAGTGAGAGGTATATATGCATTTGGAGTACATGGTTATGTCTCAACAGCAGTGAAGTGAAATGGGTTAAGTTAGTACAAAGATAAATCACGGTGGAAAAATAGTTAGGATCGGATCAGCCATGTGGTCAGCAAAATGATACCGATCTTAGAAAGGAAGGAAGAGAGAGAAAGAGTATCCGGTAACAAGTGCTGGGGCCATAGGCATAACTAGCTAGGAGTGTCGGCACCAATGAGCATTTGACCATGTGCGTCCAGGGTTTTTATAGGTTTCATAGGAAGTGACGTTTTCAATATCAAGCTAAATGAAGGGTTTTGTATTTAGTTCCCAAGTAAAAGTATAGGAGGAGCTAAAATGATTTAGAAAATCGCTGGGAAGAACAAGATGGTGCTATCAAATGGCAGATGAGATCACCTGACAAAACTCCAGGTATTTCTTCCTGAGGGTAGACCTAAAGAACATGTTATGTGGTACAAAACAGCCACCTAACAAGAATTGAAAACTAGAATATAAGAGTTGCCACGTTGACCTCTGTCCGAATATGTACTGATCAGGAGCTTGCCAATTGAATAAACACCTTGAAATGGATAGTTGTCATATTGAATCTAACATGTAACACATTTCATGTCTACATTAGCAACTCTTGGACTAATGCAGTTTCTTGGATTTCTTGAACGACAATTCTGAATCGGCTATTCCAAGTGGCTAAAAGTGGCTAATTCTACAAAATATCCCTGAAATTTCCAGATAGCAGTATATGCTCTAAAAACTCATCACCTCCCTTTTCTTAAATCTAGCCACTTTCAGTTATTCAAAATGCATTATTCCAAGGATTGCCATCTGTGTTTATTAGATTTATATGATCTGTAGTTTGATTATTGCATCAATAAAATTGTTTTAAAACAATCTGACGTTACTTTTTGAACATTCTGTATCTATACGCACTATTTTGACAGCCAAAAAGCAGTCAAACTTTTTTAGATAAAAAAATTCTTTTTCAATTTAAAAATAAAAAAATAGTCAAAAACATGTCAAACATACCAGGTTATGCCAACTGTAAAAAGGAAATGAATTAGATCTTTTCTTTTGTTAAAGAAATTACCCTGACATTCACTACGGATATAACTAAGTTTTGTTGAAATGTAACCTTGTTCTGGTGAGTCAGCTGACAACTTGAAAAATTTTATATTGACAAACTTTGAAAACTTTCATGACTTTGTTTTTGGAGAATAACAATATTACCTCACTACATCTGACGGGTCATACAAACAAAAAAAACATGATACAAAATCTGATGACTAGTCAAGCAACAAAAACAGCAGTGTCAGATTTCTTCGATACAATGGATAGAATGAATTTTTTTTTCACCAACCAATCAATAAATTAATTTTCGCATATCCATTCCAAGGTAAGTAAACTGACTGATTTAAGAAAAAGATGATTAATTTTACAACTGCTCTTTGTAATATTTTGCTGGTTTCAAACACGTTTTATTTTTTCAATCAACATTGAATCTCCAACAAATAAAGGAGTAGAAATGGAAGTCTTGGAATGATATTGTACGAGGAAATTAATTTTGTTTTGTTAACCCTAGCACAGCCAGGCTCATTTATTTCTGTCACCCTTCCAAACTAGCCTCACTCTACCCCCACAGTTTTCCCTTCATTTCTGAACAGATCAGTCTTGAAGTTGGAAGGGTGGGGCTTGGATCAAGGTTTATAAAAATGGAAAATTTGTTACAACACGGGATCATAACAATAGAAAATTATGGACTGACTTCTGTATTATAACAGGGCTACAATATATAATATGATATGATATATGATAATATAAGATAAAATATATAATGGTAATGATATATTGTAAACAATCTTGGCAGCATTACTATCAAACTCTCTTGCTTCATAAAAATCTAAAAAGAAACAAAACAGAATTTATTTCTCCATACAATATCATTCCAAAATAACATGCTTCATTTCAACTCCTGTAAATGGGATTTGAAAACTTTAGTAAAACAAGTCAAACAAACTTGAGCTTCACAAGTGAATTTGTCATCAGTTTTTGCGTACGTCACTGAGTCATTGTTATTCGTGTATGACATCACTGGTTTTTGGTCTGATCATTATTTTCATATGTAACAACAATGACAAAGTAAAAAAAAAAAAAAATGAATACACAGTTTTCTTAAAATTTCCATGTTTTTTTTATTGTTTACATGGTCCTATTATCATATTAACTGTTCTAAGGACATCCTTAGAAGCACGTTTTTCTCTTCACCAAAAACAAATGAAATATACACATGTAGAAAGACTTCAATACCTCAATTTACCTCCACTACAATATCACCATCTTCATACTAATCTTTTACTAATCTATAAATTTTCACACAATATAGTAACTCTAGAGACTAATACCAACTGTAAAAGCTGTAACTACAACAAGTACAAGCCCATGCCTTCCATTAGTCAAAACACAAGAGGAAATAAGTTTCAATACCAAATACATCACTTTGAAGACATCCGCCATAAATTCATGACGTCAAGAAGTATCAACACCTGGAAGTACTTACACAGTTAATGGCTTGACAGTGAAAAATCCAAGCATTAGGACAATGTCCTTTCCATGCAATTGAAATACAACCTCCACTAACAAGCTTAGAAATTTGAGAGTAATGCACACAAGGCAGACAAGAAGAATCTAACATTAGCTCTGTCTCATAAACAGTTTACTGTCTGCCCCTATCTGAAGGTTGTATATTAATTGTGAATGTCCATTAAAATTTTTTTTTTCAGTCATTTTTTGCCTTTTATTCGAGTCTTTTCGAATTCAAATATGTTCAAAGAAAAAGTTATTTTAATACAATATAGAATATAAATTTAATATATCATAATACAGAACAAGTCGGTAATATCCACAAATGATAATTGTCCAGGTTTAGAACTGAAGTGCCAAAAACATTCATAGTAAGAGACAATTTTTCAATTAACTTCAATTTCTGTGCCAGGTTCAAGTTAGCAAGCTTTCTTTCAACTTCTGTTTCAGTTGAATCCCTTTTGAGTTTAAAAGATTGTGAAATTACTTGAATAAAAGTGAACATTCTGAAATCACAAAACAAAGGCAAAGGAAATCCAAAAATATCTAGCTGTTCAAGAAAATTATCTAAAAATTTATCCAAAATTGAGGCAAAAAGTATCCAAACATGATGATCCAGAAAATTATCTAGAAACCATCTGAAAATACACTATACAATAACTTGGACCTTCAATTCACTGAATTCTACATCAAAATATAAAATATACAAAAGATTTAAGGACTGTAAAGTGAAAATGAGTGTCAGGCAAAAGAAGGAACAGACAAAATTTCACCCCTTAAAGTGCCAAGAACAAAAAGTCCTTGTTTAGATTAAAACATGACAAAACTTAATTGGCGAGAGGATAATTGATTTTCAAAACAAGTCTCTTTTTTTTTTTTTTTTTTTTTTTTTTTTTAAATCAAAAGTTTTTAATTTTTTTTGGTTTGTTCCAGTTATTTTTTTACTAGGTCTCATAGATTTGCTTACCAGGAAAAAGTTGTTGAAATGGTTTTGATTTGTTTTTTCTTTAAATTTTGGATACCTAAAAGATAGAGTTTAGTTTTAAAAATGTGTGATTAAAATATGATGCCTGATAAAAAACAATTCGATAGGCGTTTTTTTTTTTGTTTTTTTTGAATGACTGTAAATAAGGATAAAAAATTGAATATACATTTAGATTATGAACCCTATTAAAAATCATTTTAATATGGCCAGTTACTAAAAAGATAATTCATGTGAGCTGAACATCTTTAAAAATGTGTTTTTCTTAAACAGTAAAGCAAAATTTGTTCAATGGGAAACAATTTGCTATAAAATGAATATCCTGAGGACACAAAGAAGTTTCCAGTTTTTGAGCCCAGGTAAACTGTTTAAAAAATTTATATAGATCAACTTTGAGAAATACAAATTTGTTACACCTAAATTTATTAGTCTGTCTCAAAGTATATTTACTCATTAGTCAGGGCTAAAACTTGATCAAATATCTATAAATATCAAGATTTAGCAAAAACAAAAACAAAAAAATTCTAAAAATATCTGATCCTCATTAAAAACATCTAAACTGATGTCCAATACATAAATACAATATTTAATATCTAAATGCAGCAAAAATACCTAAATTTATATATGCACAATGAAAGTGTTCAGTAAATATGGAAACCATTATACCAGTGTCCATTAAACCAAGGGTTTACTGTGTGTGTGAGTAAGTATATATATATACATATATATATTATTTTAGCTGTATGCTCAAGTCGTTATCTAGTTGAAAGATCCAATCTTCTTCAAGCTCCAGCTGTTACACTGAAGAGAACATATTAGTTTCAAAAATACTTTAACAAATCACTCTTTCATGATTCTTTCCATCTAGTGAAGTACCCTCATACAACTGAAAGAGAAACACACCCAATGCATGACACTTCCACCTCCTTTTGTATCATAAGTACATCCATCTTTTCTCTACAAATGACAAGCTAGACTTTTGCCAAAAAGTTCAATTTTTGATTCATTTGACCAGCAAAATGTTCTTCCAAAATAATTAGGCTTCTTCTCTAAAGGGTCACAAACAAACTTCATTTGAGTATCTGAGCCTTTTTTTTTTTTTTTTTCCTTTCAAGAGGTTTTCTGTGTTGTTCAGGATATTGAGCCATTCTGGTGCAATTCTTTAATAATAGTTCTTTTAGTAATTGATCTCCCATCCACTCTCAAATCATCTTGGATCTCCTTCTGACTTACAAATGGATTCTCTTTGACTGTTTCCAGCATTTTTCAAGTTGTTCGTAGAGAAATTGCCCATGGAACACCAGTTCAAAGGAGGTTTCTAGTGGAGCCAAACTCCCATTTCAGAACAAATAATCTAATGGTACCAATAGGGATATTTAACATCTTGGCAATGGCCTTGTAGCTCAAATCTTCATAATGTTAAATTACATTTTTTTTTTGTTTGGTTCAGAGCTCTTTTACTTTAAACCATGACTGCCTTGTTTCAAGGAGATAAAAGTAATGAATCTAAATTAGGAAGAAATCACAGCTTAGTTAAGTATTACTGGAACATTCTAAAAATTTCTCTACAGGTATAGAAAAGTCTAGACCTGCATGCCTTCTTCAGTAACATTTCTATGATGAATTTTCGATACTGTCCGAAAACTTTTTCCATCCAATTCAAAAAGTTCTATTATTTTTTAATGCATTCACAGAAAAGTTCCACTGTCAATTAGGAGTGGTATCAAGCAGTTTATGGATTTGAGAATTAATTTAAGCAAGCAACCTTACCTGATGGTTTAGAATACCTTCACTACCATCATTGAGCACTTCAATGTCGAGAGCATCATTTAAATGATGCTTGAGCAATTGTACTTTTGCTGCTCCCACACCATTGGCTGCGTCTAATATAAGACGAGGCTTGTACAAACCTGGACACGAAGGTTTCTGCAAATGAAAAAGAAAAAAAAAAAGAAAAAGAAGAAAAAACAACAATGAAAGATAATTATGATAAAAATACAAACAAATAACTATTAAAAATCAAATTGGAAAAAAATAAATAAATGAAATAAAATAAGAAAGGAAACTGCCATCATAGTCAAATGAACAACCCTAGCATCAAAATTTGAAGTAAAGTAAAAAAAAAATTCTATCAAAGAATAAATATAGTCAGAATAAATTCTGCTCATGACATCACTGGCATTTTCCACTAGGAAACATCTGAGGGTTTTTTTGATTATCTAGATTCTACAGAATCTAGATGTTATCAAACTATACCTGTCAAAAGAAGCCAAAAGAAGCCCCCCCTCTCGAATCAACAAATGTTTTTTGAAAGGGTCAAGTGGAGTACTGATGCCAATTTTCAGGTCTGTATGGCCAGGAGCACTGGAATACATAAAAAAATACATCATCAGTCTTTTAACGTCCATCATTGGACATAGACCTTCCCCAGGATTCGCCACAATTCCCTATCATGGACATCGCAGGGCCAGCATTTCTTGAATCTATCAAGTTCATCTCTCCATCTTATGTTCTGTCGGCCTCGGTTTCTTATGTGATCTCTGGGGATCCATGTTGTGAGACGTAATTTCCATCGGTTGTCTTTTATTCTTGCAACATGGCCTGCCCATTGCCATTTGAGTTTTTTAATAGTTTCTATGATGTCACAAACACCTGTTTTCTTCCTTATATACTGTGCTATCTTGTGATTTCTCCACGTAAGGTTGAGCATGATTCTCTCATGAAATACATAAACACACATATAAAAAAGGATAGAACCCTTCACCATCTTTGATGGCTATGGTTATTTAATAATACCCTTTATACTGGTATCTCAACTGACTACAATTTATTCTAAGGCACTTCAATAGAAAAAATAAACGAGCAAATAAAACCTGTATGGCATACCCACATTTAATTACTACCCTACTAATTAATGGAAGTGTGTGTGCATAATTTCAAGTTTCTATTATGGATGATTAAGGCTGTGAAAAGTAGAGGAGGAAAAAAATGAATAGTTAAAAAAAGTTTTTAAATAGAAGAAAAAGTAATAAATTCTAATTAAAAGAATCTGTATAGTGACACCAGATAGTTTTCACATAATTATTCATAGATTGATGACGAAGGAATAGGATCTATCATTTTTCCCTTCTCTCTCAATCCATCATTTCAAAATTTCTGATATCAATTGGAAGTCTCAACTTGTCATTGTTGTTAGGTTAGCAAAATAAAGTCAACTCAAGTGTATGACAATAGACCACAGTACAATAATGATAAACAAATTAGTTCATCATGGCAACTGAGATATAATTATAATTTTTCTTGGCAACTTAAAGAGATTATTAAATATTTATTCTGCATAATTTCCTGTTTAAGTATGACATGCAAAAAGGGAAATTTGAAAAACTATGACCACGCCCATTCAAAAGGTGCATGTTTGGAAAGAACCAGATTTGGTGTTTGGAGTAGCCTGCCATAATAGTTATGTAGAATAAATTTCCGTTGTCTCTCATACGAAACTATGGCTTCAGAATATCTTAGTTACTCCTCTTCGATACCAATTTTGATAAAAAGATCTTTAATCTGTACTTATTTTTTCATTTTTTCTTTGTTATTAGATTTTTCAAGAACAGCACATTCACCCTACTTGAAACTCAAGATTGCCCTGCCTGGTTTGCTGACCATTATATATGATGAATATTAACTTCGTACAATGACCAGTGCATACAGATTTCTTCAATCATAGATACTATAAATACAATTTTATAGATGAAATAATTATTTTATATTTTTGTATCTCTCACATGTACTGCATGTACTGTGCCATGGAGGTGGGGGCAATCGATGACTTGGCAGGTCGCCCCTGTGATAGGCAGGTCATATGACTTGAAATTTCTACCACAAACCAACGCCTGCAAAGCCATCTTCTTGCCTGGATGACTGAACTTCTGACATCGAAGGCTCTGAACACTTCATGAAGTATAGCCATATGCAAATGATACTTGCATAATACACAAAAATCCAAGGAGAAGCTATTGTGAATTTAACAGTTTTGTTGAAGTCACAAGAATAGTTTCTGAAAAACAAAGATGAAAACATGAAAATAACAGCCAGACAAAAATTTCAACAAGGTATATGAAGGGTTCAAACTGGACAGAAATAAAAACGTTGAAAGGAGAATTTCCACAACTAACTTCAGGTATTAGCATCATATACTTAAAACCCAACAAGCTACCTCCACTAGTGCTCCTCCCACCCTCACTAGCCAGTTGCTGACAGGAGAGTGGACATCCAACAGCTCCCAGTGTCATCATGCTGCCTTTGTCGAAAGAGTAAACCAATGAGAAAAGAGAAGTACTTTCAAGCTGTATACTGATAAGCTCTTCATAAAGGAGGCTGTGAATGGCCGATCAACCCCACAATCAATTCCCGCTAAAACTAATGGTTTCTTTTCCGTTGTTTGATGTGCAAACATGTTTAGCTACAGTTGGTCAATAGTCATTCTCATCAGTTGCCCAAACCATTTAATTCTCTAGTGTAGGATGAATTGCCCCAACAATCTTCATTGCTAATCAAGTCCATTCTCATCTTGTTTGCTGCTTGTGACACCTTTCAGGGGGTCATCTTTCTCAATTGTGCCTTGATCAGTGTCTATGTCTGATACTGGAAGATCAGTTATTACCACGAAAAAATACAAGGATATATTGGAATTCCCATGGAAGGATTTTAGAAAAGAAACTAAACAGGTCATGTTAATCACTCAATAGAAACCATCATGTGACAAATGGCTTTTGATAGCCAGCCATATTGAGGATGATCAATCATTAAGTTACCTTCCTCACCTTTTGTGATCACATAAAAAGTCATGCTTGTATGAGCTAAAGGATCAATTCAGCATAAAACTGGCAGGGGGGTAGACTTTAAAAATAAGAAAAAAAGTACTAGACAAGTTATATGTTTAAATTTCTAGCTCCAAAGCCAGCCAGCTGGCCAATATCAAAAACTGAAGAAACCTATGATGCCAGTTTTGGTTGACCGTTTTTAATATACAATATTCTCAGCACCGAGTAATACTGAAATTTCTTCAAATGGGTGAACCCAGATTTCTTTCGGAAAATTGTGTTTTACCAACAGAAAACAAAAATATACAAGAAATATTTCTCTGGAGGTTTTAAACTATATTTCCTAAGACTTCTGTGAATTTAGAAACAAAAAAGGCTTTTCTTGTTATGGAAGCCCAAGAATTAAAAAAAAAAAAAATTAAGCTGCATTTTCTTTTTCTAACCTTCTAGAAACTCAATTTGTCATGATTATTTCTTTCTTTACAAGCACATTCACACTATAAGATATTATTATATGATTCATCCATACATAAGCAATCCTGTAATTTTGTAGCCCTGTCAAAATAGTAGGTCAGGGAAGAACTAAAACTTCATTGGTTGTAGAGAGTTTACTTTTTTTCTTGTCAACTAGAGACTTTACAAATGTTGATAGACTTTCTGCAGGAATTAAGTGGAAACTATATAAATAAATAGATTTAATGGTTATATTGGCTTTGAGTTATAATGGAATCAGCAAAAGCAGCTACAGTAATCAGATGGTTACTAATTCATGTAAACAAACAAAACAGAGATATTAGTACTCACAGAGCCGCGTAGTTTAAGAAAAGCTTCCCCTAACTTTTCGTAGTAGCCGTCCTCTGTCGGTTTCCCATACCTCATCTGAGTGTTCTCACACCTGACAACGTAATGGAGCATGGGGGTTGTCATTTCACCTGAGGGAGAAAAAATTACATCAATTTAAAATCTGTTTACCACTGCCAAAGAAGTTGGAAGAGGCATAGGTATACGCTTGCATAAGTTCATCTTTCTGTCTGTTCACATGAAACCTCCTAAAGTTCTCAATGAACTTCAATGCAGAAAGTTGGGCCATGGGCTACAGAAGAAGAGATAAAATTTCTGGGCAGACGCCTACATTTGTTTTACATTGAGAGATTATTATTATTCTGCAGGAAAAGTTGGGGGGGTTAAAATTTTCTTTTTAAATGAAAAAAAAAGTCACAAAAAGCTAAATTCAAATTTAGAAAGAAGAAATTTAATATTTCGACATTTGTTTTTTGATATTTTAGTTTCATACAGTTTATAAAGTGATTATGCATCTGTCAATTGTTCAAAAGGAAATGGAAGCAAAGACAATAATAATTCACACCGTACCTCTACAGCGAATACCACACACAACACACCACTATAGATTAATTGCTTACAGGAAAAAATTTAAAGAGTCATTTTCTGGAACAATCTTTCTCTTCACGACAGGGTGAATGAAACAAAAGATGAACCTAATTTACTCAGATATTTACATTTTCTTTTTTTTATACTTTGAAAAAGTAATTAGAAACAGTCACCAAAACTGTCACAATAAGTTTCATTTTTTACATGATTCTAACTGTTGACTATCCAAGTACTGCATGAAAAGGCTGCACTGATTGAGCTAGAGGGCTGAAAATCTAAACATTTACTCTTCACTATGTCTAGAAAAAAATGAGCTTTTGGAAATTCTCCCCTGAAAACAAGTCTTTAGTTAGGTTTCAATTTACATTGTAAATTAAAGCACTTAGTTTGAATCCACAGCATTCACGCTCATTTTTTTTGAAAATTCAATCTTTTTGAGTGATCACCGACCAACAAAAGGTAAGAGAAGTAACTTATTCAAAGATCACCTCTTTTTCGAATTTTTTTTAATTTATCACCCTACACAGCAAATGACTTCGGTCATTCGATTGTTATTGAGTGAATAACCAGACCTGTTTCTGTGGTAAACATATGCAAAAGATAATCATTTCTACAAATCTGCCAACTTTACATGAACTAGAAAAATTCTGATAACTTTTTCATCACCCGAGTTTTCCCTTACACTCTATTAGGGTGTTCAAAAAACATGAATAAAATAAACACTCAAGAAATGAGTTGATTGGAGCTTTTATTCGTGATACAAAATGAATTATGTTTATAGAATTATACACAAGGGAGAAGAAGACAGAAAAGATTTTAAAAAAACTAGAACATTTTGTTGACAGCCAATGAAATTTTTTGACCTGGCGAGGAATGACACTGAAATAGTTAAATAAACACTACAGAGGGAGATAAGTGTAATAAACACTTTACCAACTACTTTAAGTATTCGGTTGCATCTCTCTGTCTCTGGACGCAAGATATCTCACAAAACGTTTAATAGAGTTCAATTGAATTTTGTGGATAGGAGGGCACTGGGGTAGGGGAGGATTTGCTGGATTTTGGAGATTGTTTGGGTGGGGAGGTGTTATAAAGAGTTTTTTTTTGTTCATACATTCATGTGAATACTCGATATGTTCACACAATAACTCCAAAGGTTCTCAATGAATTTCAATGTAACTTAGTGAATGGGTGGAAATAAGCTATGGAAGATATGATTGAATTTTGGGGTAGATCCATCGACACTTATCTTCATTACATCATAGTTTTATGTTCACACTAGATAATATTGCCAAAATTCAATGTATTTTCAGTTGCATCAATGCACGATTAATTCCCTTGACAGAAGTATGTGCTCCAAATTCTTTCTAGTTTCTTTTCCTTGAGTTAATTTTGTTTGTCTTTTATGAAACATAAGTTCAACAATAAAAGAGATGCCTAGTAAGATGATGTCTACAGGAAGTGTTGGTATTACACATCCATGCAGATTTTCTTAGTAACACCAAATAAAATGAAAGGTCAGAGGTGAAGACTTACCAAAATCATGAAAGTTACTGTGGAGACAATTAACTCCTTCGAGGAAAGCAGAAGCCAGTGTCACACTTGAAGGCCTAAAATAAAAATAAAGGTTTCTTGAATGACATTGATTTCTAGATGCATGCATTTATTGCAGCAAAGGCTGTCACTGACTGACTGACTGACAAATCAATGTAGCAAATGCCTTCTCTATCTCCACAGAGCATTCCCAACCACTCTTATGAAAGAATTGCTTGTATCTGATGTCGCTTAAAATTCATTTTAAATTATCAATTTCAACTGGCTTAGGGCCAGTTTTATTGAAAGGCTGCATTGGCAGATTGAGTATCAGATGCTTTTCTAACAATAAATCACAATAAAAATTTTTTGAAAAAAACTCCTACAGAAAGTTTTATTTGTAAAAAAAAAAAAAAAAAAAAAAACTTTCTTCTTAGCTTTAGTATAGTTGGTTCTAATACAATGACGATAAAATTCAAGTGTATTTCAGGTCATAAGTTTGTTTGTAAAGATAAAATCCGATTCCAAAGATCTATTGTTTCCATACATAATAAATTCATTACCATTATAAAAGTGCAAGGGAAAGAACTTTCGTTTGAACAGTGCATCTATGGTCTGATTTTCAGGCTTGTTTACACTAAACCTAATCTAAAATTGTAATGAAGAGGCGAAAAATATTTACAAAGTGAACTTATTAATGTAAGTGGTGCCATTATGCAGGTTACAGCTTCAACAGTCTGTTTGGTCTCCACATAACATTACTACTTACTTGGCTCATTTGCAATTATGTGATATAGACATAGTGGCAACAAGCATGAGAAGTGGAGTCACTCCAGGGAGGGGATGAATTTATACCTTTCCCCAGGGCATTAGTGCAAAGCAAGCACAAATAGTACCAGCTGAAATCACTCGAAACGAAAAAAAAAAAAATCAAATAAACGAACATATTTTCATTTGGTAAATTAGAAAACATACTCAAATGAGAGGATGTAACGTTAAGTATAATAGCAGGAAAGTGTTGTGCTAAAATGTCGATTCATTTGAGGTCACAGCAAAAGTGAAACTTTTGCACAATTTTCTCAAAACTGTCAAGTAATCAAAGTTAAATGGAGGAAAACAGAGTTGTTTTGTACGTAACGTCACAATTCTATGATGTTGACAGGGCAAGACTAATTGAGCCGTGGGCCATAATTTGCCAACTCCTGGTTTAGATTGGCATAAAAGAACTCTTTCTGTATTGCTTACCTGTTGTCCCGAGCAAGAAAAATATTGCTTTTTTCATTCATGTTGATCGCTTCTTCTTGGATGATCTTGTTAAGGACGGTTCCGACCTCAGAATCTCTGCAATCCGAAAAAGGGAAACAATGTTATTTATCGGCAAACAAGGAACATCAAATAGATATTTATGGTTTACGTACCTCGTTTGGAATATTGAATACATTCTTGCTGTAGTTATGCTTCAATCAATCCATTCTGCAGCCGTCTTCAGGAATCCAAAGATACATTTTGTGATCACACATTGAGGAATTGTTTGGACAACTTGACTCATTGTTATTTTGGTCGTCATAAATGAAATCACCAGCAGAGAGCTTGTTGCTGGGAATCACTTCAGTTTGGCTCAAGTAGTTACTCCAGGTCATATGACATATGAGGTCATGAATTTCATCTCCATTTCCCAAATGACCCATGGAGACTCAAGCATCATTTGTAACAACTGTGGATTCAGCTGGATCCAGGATGCAAGCCAGACACCCAAAAGAGACAAGTTTATACAGCTCAAGTACTCAAACTGCCCTGCTATTCAGCCATAGTTAGGGGCTGTGGGGATAAGGTTCATGCCTTTCCTGAGAAAGTCAGTGCAAAGAGAACACAAATTGTCCAAGCCAGAGATTGAACTCTATTTGCAGATTCTATTCTCCATGCGTTTAACCATTACACCAATCCACGCCTCCCGAGAAGGAACTCGTAATAGTCAAAACAACAACTTACGCGACATTGGCAAGCTCTGAAGCATATCGTTCCCAATTAACTGCCAACATTTCTCCCATAGGGTCTACCAACTTTAGTCCATTGTCTTCTACTGGGTTGTGGGAGGCTGTAATCATTATTCCAATAGTTGCTGAAAAGAAAAAAAAGGAAAAAATGGATGGAAGGGAATATTTAATTTTCATTTAAGATATTCAACAAAATACACTGTAGACCTTTTATAACATGGAAGTCATGGTGTGTATCATAAGTGAGTCCATGTAATAAATTTTTGACTTTCACAACCCTAATCCAAGTCCAGATCCCACCACATCCAACTTCAAGACCAACCTTTATAATTCATACAGTAATGAAGAGAAAACCATGAGGGTAAAGGTTAAGCTAGTCTGGAAGGAAGACAGAAATAAATATCAAAAAATTTTAAATCGTGACACCTAACCAGGAGGTTATATTTTGACAAAACTTAGATGCATATGTAGCGAGTGTCTGGAAAAACACTTGGACAATTATGTTGGTAATTGTCTTAGCAACAGATAAATGGAAAGGAGCGATGGGTTTTCTCATTGACTACTGATATGTATTTGTCCGATTCATTTCTTTTTTACAGCTGGTGCAACCAGATTCAGTAAGGGTCTTTCCAATTATGCATTTGGTTTTTATTTGGAGAGTTTAAATTTGAATGTTCCGAAAATTGGTGTCCATGCTCGAGCCATGTCATAATGTGTCTATAACATAAATATGAATAGATACAGGTCTGGTTAGTTATTCAATAGAAACCATCACATGACCAATATCTTTTGGTAGCACGCCATCTTGGAGTTGATCAATCAAAAAAAAAAAAATGGAAAAAGGGGTGTTCAATGAATTAGTTACTTCAATCGCCTTTTGTTTGGGCAATGATCAGTAAAATCTTATCTTTTAAAAACCTTGCGGGATCAATTAAGCATGACCTTACATTGTGAATTAAACCCCCTCCCCCGCTAAAAACCCGTTTGGCAAGGGGGAAATTTCAAAAATCAAAGTCTCATCTTCCAAACAAGTAAATGTTTAAATTTCAAGCCTTCTAGCTACATTGACACATACAGGTCATACCGTACATAGGTTTTCCCAGTTTTTAAGTTGGTGTTGCTGGCTATGTAGACAGTTTCTGATGGAATTTTCGGTATCTAAGAGCCTCTCCCATTTCAACGTGGTTCTTTAAAGCAGGATTTGCATTATAATGTGAGAAGGAAAACGGACCCCAATATATTCATCTAACTACAAAATATCCAGATTAACAACCAGTTACCAAGACTTAATTACACCAGAGTTGGCTTTCCGAGACCTTAACACCCACATAATAACGGGGGTGGGGGGATTTACATCCTGCATTCCCCTTTAAACGAGGCTAAAACAAAACTAATCTGATGGCTGAAAAATTTGTAATAAAGACAACAAAAATAAGGAAACCGGGTTGAAAAAAAAATTTTCTTGAAAAATGATTGTATAATAGTAACAGGTTGGAATCTATAGAAAGTACAAAAAGATTTATTGCAAGTTTATTTCAACATATCTACACACATTCAAAATTGAGAGAATTAGGACCGAACATCAGTTTTTTTGTACATAACTTTTATTTTTGTATCTTTAGATGCGCACATCTATTGAAGCGATTGCTATCACTGACTGATCAACGAATCAACAGAGGGAATGATTGGGGGGGGGTATTTGTCGCACCTTTTGTTGGGCAGTAATCACTGAAAGTCTGAAATTCCAAAAAACAGATGAGAATGTTACTAGACACAAACTAAAGGATCAATTGTGCATGAACTCTCATTTTAAAAATTTCAGCCCTCTAGCTCCACTGGTGTGGCATATTCAAGTGATACCTACATACCAACTTGAAAACTGAAAGAAACTCATGATGACGGTTTCTAACAATGAACCAAGAAGCAACAAGTCTTTTCAATAGTCTACATTAAGATTTTAGTTAAATAGAACACAAGACCCAATGTGTGTGAGAGGAAATGGGAGTACAAAGATAGTATTGTGCTAATCTTCTGTGGGAAGGGCCTATCTGCTTTGATATTTACAAAGATTATTGTTATCTTAATGATCTTGTCCTGAAGTGATCACAATAAGCAAATAAGAAACCACCTCTGTATCAATTTTTTTTTTTTTTTACTATTTTGGGGTTTTTTAAAGCATTCTTTTTTTCTCCTTTTACATTCAATGAATGTTGAACAGAATGGATGGGGAATGAAGAATTAGCCTCCCACAAGAGTTGAACTCATATCCTGTACCCTTGAGAGCCTGCTGGCATGGACAACAGCAGGCAAAATTCAAAATTCGTCATAGAGCTATTAAGTTGTCTCACATGAAATGGCTCTGTTTATTCCATTTGCCTTCATGATTGCAATTTCGACAAATTCTGCAACAGAATATGTAATTATACATACTTAACGGATTATACCTTAGATTTATTCTGAATATTCAATTCATGAATCATATCAGTTTTAATGAGATGATCAAAGAGAATTAGACTATTGTTTTCGTACGAGTTCAAACTCGGTGAAATTCCTATTCAAACTCAGAAGAACATCAATTTTGCATTAGGAAGCTCAATCATACTGTCAACAAATTGATGTCATGCATTCAAAATTAGCCAGAAAACATCCAGCATTGGTAAACAGCCATGGGTCCATTTTGCTGTGTGACAATGTCAAGACCCACCTTGGCAATCTGACAAAGTTGCAGCAACTTAATAATTAAATCTTATATCATCAGCCGTGTTTACAAGACTTATCTTCAACAGATTGACTATTCTCGTTCCTTCAGTTTTTTCTTTGCAATAAAAGGTATGCCAACAAAGAAGCAGTAATGACAGCATTTAAGCAGTTTTTAGCTTCAAAAGATTAATTACTGTATAAAGGAGGGATTTTTGCACTTGAAGCCCAATGGAAAGAAGTTATTGAAGCAAATAGAGTTTATTTCCATTAATGAACCAGGCTTGTTTATATCAGGTTTTTTTCAATTTATATAGACAGCCAATTCATGTAGGATAACCTATTCCTTAAGTAGCACTCTTTGTATAGTTGATCAGTAAGCAATAAGTTGAACAACTGTAACCACCAAAAGGTGGATAAGGGTTCTATCCCTTTTTAAACAAGCAAGTGTTTGTGTGCCCTAGTATCCCTGGCAATACTGATTTATCCACTGACTTGAGGATTGGCTTCAGTACTCCACTACACCCTTTGGAAAAAAAAATTGTTTTTCTCCAAAACAGGACTTCAAATTTTGACATTACAGTAGTTCAATTATTGACTGTGCTGACAGATTTATGTATTGAACTATTTCAATCATTTATTCATTAACTATGATGCCTGATATCTTATAATAACAATTTTATTTCACCAATAAATCTGACATATCAAATGTAGAATTTTTCTTCATTTTCGTTCAAAATTGGAGGGGGGGGGTTACAAATTAGGCTTATTGCCTCACAGGTAGTACTTACCTTTGTGGATCTTCATGAAACAATATTTTGTATTATTTACAGATTTTTCATATAAGTGAAATCAACATTTCAATACTCAGAGTAGCCAGAAAGTTGAGTTGGTATTCCCAGAGCAGACAACAAAATCAAATTGAATGGAAAGTAATTCAGATTCCAGGAAATATTTTTTGATGGTTGTTTTGAAACCGCTTAATGTTCATTGGGTCTGTTTTTTGAAAAGCTTTTATGAAATTGTTCCAACCAAGTATTGCCTTCTTGTTTGATAGAATTTCTGTTTTTCAGGGATTTTGTGTTGGAAATAAAGATCCTTTTGATGAATTTAAGAGGGTTTTCTTGAATTTTATTGCTGCGTTGATATAAAAGAAAAAAAAAAGAAAACATAATATGGATACCTTTTTTGTGCTTTGATCGAAGTACACCAAGGAGGCCCATTCGGAACATAATATGTGTAAGATCAACAGCTCTGTAAAAACAAAAAGGTTAATGAATATACCGTAATCTAAAGGAAGGGTAGGGTTAGAAATGTTGGTACTCAAACAGAAGTGGGGTCTAATGACCAAGACAAAAAAGCTATTACCCCCGTAATTAAATATTTTAAATTTTCAAGGCCAGACACACATGAAAATAACCCCTAGTGAAAGGGGTTTGGATCCAAGGGATTTAAATGGGGGTTAAATAAAGATATTTTTTTGCGTAATTTATGAAACTTAATCATATAAAATTGTTAGTTTTTATGACTATTTCTGACCTTCAAATTCATTAGTTACTTTTTTTTCTCAACCAGTCTGAATAAAAGTTACGATAAAACTTTCCTTCCACGGATTTATTCACTTTTTCCACACCCATTTAAAGCTTTCAAAATCTATGTAAGCTAATGTTCTTATGTAAAGAGAATCTATTTTAAAACAAAACATAAAATTTCTATTTACGTCTGTGGAATAATTGAGGATAAAAACTATCATTTTTATTTAATTTTAAAACAAAATAGACATCAATGTGTAGGGTACATTTCCAAAATAAGTACCATAATAGTGTGGGCATATCCCTGTATCAGAATGAAGATTTTGTGAGGGATTTTTTTCATCTATGAACAGCTTCAAAAATTTTCTTTTTTCAACTCATTCATTCCCATCTAGCATCAGTACCAAAATATTTATATATCTTGAACAGCCAATAAAAATTGAAACCAAGATCATGCAAGGCTATCAAAACAGTTTCTCTTTTTAATTACTTCATCATAAGAGTGTATACCACAAACTTTGATGTACTATGAATTTTTGTTTATTCAAAATATTGTCAAATTGTACTTCAAATTTAGATGATCTATAGATAGAACAGGATGCGTAATCTTGAAACATTTTTTCAACTTCAAAACATTGATTCCTTTAAGGCCATTGCAGAAATAGGATGTTGGCTCAACTTTCTGATACTGAATGTCATTGTTCAAAATAAATTTAGATAAACAAGACTAGACGAAAAAAAAACAAAAAACACACACACAACGACAATAACAAAAAACCTCATAATTTTTGTATACTAAGTTACATTCTATAAAGTTTAGCAGGCCTGGTAAAATGTGGCTAAAGGCCAGATTTGTTCCACGGACTGCAGTTTGTTGATCTCTGATCCAAGGCATATATTTCACTTCCCAATAGAATCATCAATGAATCTATTGGTAGTAAGATAATTTGAGTTTGTTAGGTTTGTTGATGTGATGATACAAATAGATTCAAACAAGTTTGTTTTTATTCTTAATTTCTGAGGTGAGGTATTATGAGAAACTGTCAACTGAAACTGTCAAAATAAGTTTCTTCAGTTTTCAAGTTGGTCTGGCTGACTATGTATGTATCATATATATATTGGAACATTAGTGGATCTTGGTCGATTTATGGTCACAGAATCATTAATCTATAATACGCTTTGTGTATCGGCTGACATGGTAATTATCCCTTTAAAAAAAAAAAAAAAAAAAACTCTACGTAAGTGATATCATATTACATTTATTATAGCAACATTCCCAAACTGGGGTTCCCCAGGACCTAGATTCCATAGGATTCTGCTTGAGGTTGCTTGAGGAATAGTGGTAAAGAGGTTAATCATACACAAATGCATTTGTGTTCAATTTCATAACACACGTATGCACAAAAAACTATCTATGGAATTTGCTTTAACACAATAACAATATAAATTACTTTTCCGTGGATTTTGTTTTAATAAGTACACATGGCTCAAGTTTTCTCTTCAAGTCAATGTAATTTAATACCAAGTTTAAAACAAAATAAAAAATATGCTAAAATGAATCAGGAGCACCAAATTAGAAAATGAAAGAAATAAAAACATTAGGCTCTGCTATTTTTTATCAGTTTTACAACAGTGCAACAAAAACATAAAATTTACAAAAGACAAGCCAGATTAAAAGAAATAAATAAGAAGAAATAAATATTATTTATCAAGTATGGTAACCCATAATTTGACTACTTTTTATCTCAATCCAAATTTTCTTTTGTAATATAAAAGAAAACTAAGATGAAGGTAAAAAGTAGTAAAAGAAAAAAAAAAATGGCTTAAAAGTTTTCAAAAGAACCATATCTGCCTTTTGTTTGTGTGAATGAGCAGGTTTTATTCTAATTGAAAAAAAAATATGCACGTACATCTTAATGTTTTGAATACATTTTTTCCTAAAGCTGTAAGAAAATATAAGTATAACAAGATATTTTTTTTGTTGTTGTTGTTTTATAAGGAAAAATGTGGGGAAGAAAAAAAAAAGCATTGTTTTTTGTTTGGAAGTTTTGAGATGTCAAAATTCGATTTAATTTTATTGAATAAGTAAGAAAACGCTGCAAGAAGCTACACAATTTTAAGTAAAAGAGCTTATTTATCAAAGGTGTTGCTCGTCTTTTCATTAATAATAGGCATATATTTTGAAGGTTCATTATTCGCTGATAGTGACCCTTAGATATCTTCCAGCAGTTGCTCCTAGTTCTTCCCATTATGTTTTAAGTAAATTTCAACCTTACAAAATCATAACTCATGCAAAGGTAGACCTTCAATTTCAAAATTCAACCTGTACAATAGTATATACGATATATATCATGCATACAGACCATGCCAATAGAGCTAGATGGCTGAAATTTTCAACATTTACTCTTTATTATGTCTCGAGAAAACTTATTCTTTTTAAATCGGGATAAGACTGACAATAGATCAGAAAAGCAGTGTTACAGGAACATTGAATCATGCCCCACATGGGGCAATAGGCTTATCTAAACTAAGTGTCCACATCTTGCTTGTTAATGCCACAAGGTTTGGAGTCACTGGTCCCTCTACCCTTTTTCCAGGTGTCTGTTGTACTCAAACTCCTTACAATTTCAAACAGGAATTCAAATTTATCTAATCCACAGGTTTAGATTGTTTTCATTAAGTTATCCACACCCGTATCAGTTAATCCATCTTAATAAATCAGTCATTACATTGTCACAAGTCTGACTTCCACCAAACCAGAGTATGATTTTTCAGAAGTATTTAGCAATCTGCCTGGCAGTCACAAGTTCAAACCTTGGGTGAGGTACCTAGTCCAAAAAGAAAATCATACACTCTGGATCAGATGAAAAGGCAGACAAGTGACACCACAAGAGCTAATTTACTAGAGAGAATTAAACTGAAATATTCCCCACTCCACAGGACAATCGATTAAGTACAATCAACTCAAGAGTATTGAATAAAGGGTTTAGTTTCAAATCTCAGATGGTTAAAAATTATGACAGATACCCAAAGAAGATTAGAGGGTATAGCAGTCGAAACATTGTGGCGACAGCAACCAAGATGAGGACACTAGTCTTATTCAAAGAGTTTTTTCAGACAATCAAACTCTTATTGTTTGTGTTATTAACACAACATTTCAATGAATCCATTCTACAGCCTTCTCCAGGTGTATTATACAAATGGGATGGTGGTAAACAGAATTATTCTAATAGTAGCAATGCTACAGCATTGAATTCAGGTGTGGTCATTTCCTTTGGTTTAGCCAGGATTTCCATACCTTGTTTCTTTTGAGGAGTGAAAGCCACATCAGGCTGACCTCTGGCATTGTCCAACTTACACCCTCATCATCCAAAAAAAATGAATATTAATGACCTTTCTCAAAACTTAAGACAAAATCTTATGTTGAGCAAATTTTTTCTTGTGACAAAAGTATGAATCAATGTTTTTTTTTTTAAAACTCAGTAAGCTATCTACAGAATTGAAATCTATTGTACACACCTTAATTTCCTTTGTGTGCTGATTGCAAAACAGGTGTATGTGCACACACAAGCTCAGCTTAGAGAGAACTATGGTTCACACACTGTCGTGGTTTAAACAGTCATTTTCAATGCAATCCTAACCTCAACAAAATCAAAGGATGAAATCCCAAGGTCTTACAACTGTTACACAAACTGAATTGTTTTGAGCTCAAGGTTGTATGCATATTCTGTATTTATTAGCCAAGCTATGTTCCTTCCTAGTAACAATTTAAGAATTTGTAAACATTTAAATTTAGGCAATCTGATATTCGAGATTTTTTAAATGTCCTGCCAAGGTCACCAATAAGAAATTGTCAACATAGCTTTCTTCAGGTGTCAAATTTGGTCAGACTTGCCGACTATGTATGTATCTATCAGGTATACAGGCCGTACCAATGTAGACAGAGGGCTGAAAATTTAAACATTTACTTCTCATTACGGCAATATAAGTTCATAGATTTTCGCCGGGGGGGGGGGATTTACAATCTAAGTTTATGCTAAATTTTCCCTTCATTTTTTTTTTAATTTGATTTTCATTGTGATCACTGCCCAGCAAAAGGTGGGAGAAGTAGCTTATTCATTGATCAACCCTATTTCCGTTTGTTTTTTTTTTCTTTTAATTAATCACTAACATAGCACAATGCCAAAAGACGGTTTCTATTGAGTGACCAACCAATCCTGTTTGGATTTTTTTTTTTCGCTATTCATTCATTTGGTAATCCTGTGTTGCCAATTTGGATATTTTTATTAATTTGGGAGTGATTTCCAAATGAGAAATTGGAGAATAAACAAAGAAAAAATTTTTCAGAAATACATAAATAAATAAATAAGCAACCCCAGAATCCATATAGAATTGGTCTAATCATATTCAGCAATAACCAAGATGTACACAATTTTAAACCAACCAGCACACCCTTGTCAACAAAATGAGGACAGTTTTATTTATTTTGCTTTTTTGAATTCGGTCCGTCTAGGCTGTTAGCTGCTTTGATGTGTTGCCCCTTTTCCCCAATGTATACAATCTGACTGACATACTTAATGCTTAATATTTGAACACCACATCAGTTTACCCCTGACGTATTGGTAAATCATCAGGTTTTTAATGTCCGTATCAGAATTCAAATGGCGGCAATTCAACTCAATTTTAGTTTTCCTTCAGCGTGACTGTAAACAATAAAAGAGCAAATAAATAAACACATCAGTAATTGCTACGTGATTTGATTATACCTACTATATTAAGATTGAAATAAAATCACTAAAATGTTGCACTTTTTGAAATTATAAACAAACTATGGTTATTTTGATAAAAAATTCAAAAAAATAATGAACAAACATCCAAGGGCATCCTTCAATGTCATAATGGTTACCGAGCTAGACCATTATTACTGTACAGAGTTTCATCCAGCCTGGGCGCCTTGGACTTTTGAGACTATATCCCATCCATGAAATATCAATCCTTTTTTAACCCTTTCACAACCTAATTGACCAAAGCACAAGTTATATCATGGGTCATTTATCTCACTGGCTGAAAAACATCATTTCAAGATAGCTGATAAAAAGGCATATGATAGTGAAAATTTGCTCTAAGTAGTTGAAGCAATTTTCTGACCCCCCTCAACCCAATCATGTCTTATCCCCAAGAAAATGGTTCCATGATTTAGGTATTGCACTGGGACAGGTTCTAAACTATATTTCCTATGAACCTGAAAGCAAAAAAAGTTTTTTCTTTGAGGGAAGGGGGTCTGATCAAAAACTATTGTCCACAATTTTTAAGTACGGAAACATGCCTTTCAAATATGATAGTCAACCTGATAAAATTATCGCCAAGTCTCTTTTTTTTTTTCACCAATGTCAGCAGATTCAATTTTGAAGACTTTTTTGTGTTGCCAATTTTTCATACGTGGGAGTGATTCACAAATTTAAAAAAGGAAAATAGATTTCTAAAAAAGAAAACCAGACAATCTGGGGTTAAAGATTCAAGGAATTATAGGTGGAATGTAAGGTATGTGTATGTGTTGTACGGTGCAGTACCAATTGGGGATAGTGCCAAAATGAGTTTAAAGGTTGAGACAAACAAATCAGGAAGGGCAAACAACTGGTAGGTTTTTTTTTTAGGTTAATTCACCCGCAATTATTCTGGAGAAACAGATAGAATTTGCAGAGTAGGTTCGTCTCAAAACAGACACCAAATTACCCTGTTTCTGTGCCGTTACTTTATTTGTATAAAGAGTAGACAAAGTCTAGAGACAAATTATACAAGTTCAGCAACATTTTTGTACCAATGTTTTTTTGGGGGGGAGGGGTCTGTAAGTAGGTAGTAATTTGAGAAAAAGAGGAAAAAAAAAAGATTTTAAAAGACTGGTAAAACTGAAGTTGCGAGCATTCCCCAACCAGTCTTTACAGCCTACAAATGTTAACCCATGAACTGTAGAAGGTGACAATATAATAGTTATCCCTTGCGAGATGAAAGTCTTTGTCTATGGCAAATTGTACAATACAAGTGATCTATTGTAAGATAAAAGGCCTAACTCGCAGATAGAACAAGGTTGTCATCAATCATAATAAAATTAGAAATTCCATCAAGTTAGCCATATAACTGAAGTCAATAGGTTATGAATAATTAATGCCATTTTGCAGTGAGCCTCTTTATTTCCTACCCATAATATCTGAATGTGACAAGATCTGATCTAATATGAAGGTTGGTTTAGATCAGTCGTCTCCAAGCTCCAATTACTCAGAGAACCATTTTCAATAATGAAAATTTTTAAGGAACCCTTTCAGAAACAACTTTCTCTGTTACATATATATATATGAAACAATTGGATTTTGACATTGTTTATGGAATTATTCAAATGTGTATAAACCTAAATAGGAAATACACACTCGAATGGAAGAGAACGAAACTTACTGAGGAAAAATAGACATCCGAACTGTGTCATGTGATTAACCAAGATGTTTCTAATTTCAATGTAATTGTTAAAAAAAGTATTTGGAACTTAGTCAAGAGTCAATGTGTTAATAGCATTATGAACAATTAATTACCACATAAGACCAAGAAAATGCTAAGGCATCCATGTAACAACACATGTAAAATAATGATTTTTTTTCTTACATAAAAAGTACTTTTTGTGTTAAAGAAATAAAATAAAGATACATGGAAAGCTGTAAAATAATCATTCATGTGATGAAGAATTATTGGGTATATTGCAAAAACATCACCATTTCATGGAACCCTTGGAAAGGTTCAATGCAATACAGTTTGAATACCCCTGGTATAGATCAATGGTTAGCATGCTGGTCTCACAAGGCAGATCACTTGTGTAACAACTTCAATCCTCTGTAGGATTCAACTCTCATAGCCCAGGGCAAGACGGACCTAGGCTAGATATCTGTAGGCACCTATTGTGATGGCTACCAATTTCATCGTACAGATCATTTATTAGTGGTGAGTTTATTCTTCACTGGGCTCTTCATTCCTGTGACCTTGTGCCTGACAACAATCACCTTGGCCCAGTGGTAGAGTGCCCGTCTTCAGTTCAATAAGCCATGGATTCACTAAGGTAGAGTGATGCCAAAGAGTTGAATAATGGTACTCAATGCATGTCTGTTAAACACTCAGCATAAACAACAGGACAAAGAAAGACAGGGAGGGATAGGTTATGTCAGGCTATTTTGACCAAGATATACCCATGAAAACATGGCAGCCCTCCATAATATGGTAAAGGGAATCAAAAACTCTGTCCTGAGTTACAAGACAATGGAGCGTCTAGCATAGCACAATGGTAACACATCAATTTGATGTAGCTAGTATATGGAATTCAAAAAGTTCACAAGGTGTCAGACTAAGCAAAGTTAGGTATATACATGAATGCCTTGCCATGGTTCAGTCATTAGTACCAAGAAAAACGAAAATGAGGATACTAGTCCAAATATTTCAGGGACAGGTTAGTCACTCAATAGTAACTGTCACATGACCAGCATCTTTTGGCAGCATGCTATGTTGGGGTGATCAATTGAAAAATTGGAAAAAGGAGTCATCGATGAAGAAGTTACTTCTTTCACCATTTCTAGCACAGTGATCACTGAAGAAGTATTTTACCTAGATATAATAAGCAAATGTTCAAATTTCCAGCCTTTTATCACCATTGGCACTGCCTTTACACACGATGGTAAAGCCAGGGGGTACTTCCACTGACTTTCTTGAAAATAATTGACTACCTAAATAAAAGCTTGCAAATTAGGGCCGAGTAGTTTTGACTCTAAATTCAACTGTACGAACCTTGGACGTCAGCAACACCTATCGTATGTTAATCCTAAGGTCAAGCTATCTTTATAGACAAATTTGCAGCTCCTAGGGTGCAGCCCTTTGGGAGTCTATAAGATGAATACAAGCAAAATAACAAGCATTCTCTTTTTAGAGATTGATTATATAAATAGATTTAATCTGTCAAATAAGAGGAAATTGACCGGAAAATGACAAGTATCTTAGTGAGATTATTTGATAATTACGTTGTAGATAAATGCATTTACTCATCACAAAAGGCCAAATAGAGCTGAATTTGATCCCAAAGTGGGAGCTGAATATACAATATCGTTACACACACACATATATATATATATATATACGACTCAAACATAAATGATGTATATGATCTTCATGTACAGAAATTAATATATTAGTCATTTCTTGTCAACAACACTTCTTTCGCCCTAAAATAAATGTAGTCAAGGAAAAACAATGGATTTTATAAACAGGTCTGGTTATTAACTTGTCAGAAACCATCACGTGACCAATTTCTTTTTGCAGCATGCCATGTTGGAGGTGATCAATTAAAATTTGGAAAGAGGGATGATAATTAAATAATTAACTTCTCTCACATTTTGTTATCGATCATTGAAAATAAGTCCAATTTTCAAAAACAAGTCTGAATGCTTCCATACACAAATTAAGGTACTTATTCAGCATAAACTTCCACTGCTAACTCCCCATACTGAAAACCTGGGGGGTAGGGGGTTCAAACAACACAAAAAGTCTTTTTAGACAAAACAGTAAATGTTTAACTTTCCAGCCTTCTAACTAACCAGACCAGCATAAAAACTGAAGTGACCTCTGTTGACAGTTTCTGACATGTCTTTCATACACAGAAACTAATAAAAAAAAAGTCATTCCTTGTCAACAATACTTCCCCCCCCCCCCCAAAGTTAAGGAAAAAAAAAAACAATATACAAGGCTAACTGGTTCTAGCTGGGTAAAAAAAAACACTCCCATTAATTATCTCTCCATACGATATCTCTGAAAGTACTCAATGTACTTCAAAGAAATCTTGTGGGAGGGTAGAGAATAGACTACAGAAGAAGAGATGATTAAATTTTCAGACATATCACCTCCCCTACGTCGTAGCCATATGTCCACATCACCTATTATCACCAGAAGTTCATATCTGTTCACACGATGTCTCCAAAAGTTCTCAATGAATTTCAATAAATTTTTTTGGAAGGACAAGAAATGAATTACAGATGTGATTAGGTTTGGGGGCGGATCCATGCACAATTTTTTCCTGACAACAGCATTGGTAGGAAGTATGCACTTCCTTAATTTCCCATCCATAAGTATAAAGAGGAATGATTCAGTAGGAGGGAATTGTTAAAGTTAAAAGACAACAACCGTATGGCTGAAATCTATATAACTAGAATATTGACCATCATATGACAAGATTTTGATATTTGAAATATACTCGTGTATTTCTGATAATAGTGAGTTTTGTCTTTTAGTCATTCATATTCAGCTATCCTGTAAAAGCTTGTAAACAGAAGCAGGCTTTCATCACTCGTGGATAAAGAAATGTGACTTGATATTCATTTTACAATTCAACAAGTAACGGACACAATATTTTTCACAAAATTTTAAGTAAAAAGAAATTTTTTTTTTCAAAATCTTGTCCAGTAATCATTGAGTAGACTGATTTTCATAGAATATTGATTTGACACTCCATGTTTGGAAAGTTTATATTTGCAGAGTTTAAATATTTTCTCAACAATCAAAAGACAAAACGTTACATGCTATTAGCATTGCAAAACTACAGACACTGGTTATATATATATATATATATATATATATATATATATATATGAATGATAAATTAATCATTGGAGATTAGGATGTTGTATATAAAATATGAAATGTGTAGCTGGTTTACAGAAATATAATAATCCAGTGAAGGTCAGTTTATAACTAAATATCAATAGAAAACTAATCCTCCTCCAATGCCGAGATACATTAATCATTTAGAGAGCATTTTATGACCCAACAACAATAGAAAACTGATCCCCCCTTCATGTGCAGAGATATCTTGAAAAGAGTAAAAAAAGTTGTTTTTTTTAAACTGCTTTAGATATGAATTTTTTTTTCTTTTTATACCCTTTTATTCAAATGTATTTTGAGGAGATGTGTGCAAAATATGGAAGCTACATCTTCACACTTTGATATAAACAAAAAACAAAAAAAAAACCATGACGGATCTAGACAAATCAATGTATTGTAGTAAAACTTGGCTTTTGAAATTCCATCTGGATAAATGTAAACATATTTATGTTGGACAACATAAACCGGACGCAGACTACAAATATTCACTAATGGTGAAGGACGTTAATAGTGAGAAAAAGATTATAGATCAGAGTGATTACAGACAATCAACTCAGATTTGACAAACATATGTGAAAATGGTTTTTAAAAAGCCAGTACAATGATGGGAGTTATAAAAAGAATATTCCAGTAATTTGATAAGAAAACATTTGTAACCTTGAACAAAGCCTTGATTCAAACCCACTTAGAGTATGCATGTTCAAAACAAAACACACTAGGTTATTAGGAGTTCAAAGCATGATTATTGGGATTAACCGGAGATTCTTTACAACTACAAGTAGATGATAAACATTTGGAAGTCATGTGAAATTCAGGAGTCCAGAGAGGAGGATTTACCATAGATCCTATACCAGAAAAATATCACCAAGTTGATGACTATTTCTGAGTTACAAAGTAACAGGCACTAGAGATGATATAACGTGATTCTTTGTTTCTCTCTGAAGTACATCAGAAAAGCAAGATAAAATTTGTATTTTGCTGATGAAAATATCTCCTACCTCTTATTTGGAACAATGGACTTTTCCATTCAAAAGAGTTCAGTCACTTTTTAATAAAACCCAATGAAATTGATTAGGTGTAAACGTTCATCTACTCTATTAATAGCTGGGACTGAGGAGAAATAGCCTGAATGCCTTAGAAACACATGTAGATATTTTTACTGACAGCATTACAGCCTTATATTATGTATAAATAAATACAACAAATTAAGTAACTTCTAAACAATTTTTCATGAAGTTTGAAATAAAAATTGACTAAATTTACCGAGAAAATGTTTTTAAAATGAGAGCAAGAAAATTCTCCATTTTAAGCAAATAAACATTTTTTTATGCTTTTAGCTACAAGCAATGAAGTCGAGAAAACTAATCTCTTCCTAACATAAAACTATCAAATGTCCCAGGAGATTATTTCAACTTTTGGGACTAAGAAGAATCATTTAAAAATTGAGATAAGATTGTTTTTTCTTATATATCGAGTACTATAAAAACAATGGATATTTTTTCATTTGTTAGATTGTTACTAGGTTTTTTTTTATAGCCAACCAAACAGCTGGGCAGCAATTTTATATATATATATATATATATATATATATATATATATATATATAAAGGTTACTTTGTTTCAGCATTAATATAGGATAGGGGCCTTGATCTCCAATATCTGTACAGGTCAATTCAGGGTTAAAATTACTAATCTAAGAAGACAAATGAAAGGGAGACAATTCAAATTTTGACCAAAAGGAAGGGATGGAGTTAGTGCCTTTTGGCCTGGGAGTGTGGGGGGGACGCTTGCACACATCCCCACTCCCTATTCAATTTAATGAAATCTTCATAGAATAGCATTCCCCCTGTGTTATATTTAAAGTTCCCAGGCAATGCCAGGTACCCCAGCTAGTAAAGAATGAAAAGCAGCAGTGACTTATGGTTCTACCTGGATTTTTGTCAACTTCCTACTATTGTTGGAGTTGATTTTCCTATTCTGGTAACAATGATGCCAAGTTCAGATTTCCAATTAAGATTAAAAGGTTATAAAATTCAAATAATGAATAGAGAGAGAAGGGAAAAGAGAATTTCTATTCTTACATCATCAATCAACGAAAGGGAGAAAACAGAAGATAGATTGAATCATCTGATGTCACAAACCAGATTTTTTTTCTAGAATTTATAACTACTTTGACAATAATTCTATTTTCTCTGTTCTTCTAAGCCCACATCGTGTAGAAACTAGTGGCTGAAATGTTTTTTTTATCTGTACATGTCACAGGTACAGACTACACAATTGGAGTCAGGGTGGACCGAAGCAGCCAGTTTTGTTTTGTTTTTTTTGTTAGTTTGTCTTTTGTTATCTTATTTACACCCTTCCCTAAGATAACTAAAGAGATTTTTTTTTTTAAATCAAAGTTTCTGAATAACTTGGCAACACAAACCTTACAAATTTACTGAAGAGAATACAAGAGAATATTTACTCTTGCAAAGAGTTGCAGATTCAAGCATTAAAAATTAAAAAAAACCCATTAGAGAGCATTAAGAGTACATATCTCTGCCTACAAACTGAAAACTAATTGAAAACCAATTCATATATAGCTATGATGCAGGGGAGGCAACTGTACATTTCAATATTCTATATTTCAGCCTATTGTATTTAAAGACGAGAATTAAAAAAATGAATCTCAATCAAAACAAAATTCTTCGACCCACTCCAAAATTTAATCAATTCTTCCACGGCTGTTGCCCCACCATTCCCACATAATGTTGTTGAAATTCATTGAGAACTTCCAGAGATATTGTGTGGATGAATAGACAATCATGAATGATTGTATTTACCTCTTCCAACTTTGTTGGTAGAGGGGAGAAGATTTAGATTGCTGATAATGTTTTTTTTTTCTTTTAAACTGAACTCCAGTCCAAATTCGACTTCCACGACAAGAACAATTGTCACCAAATTTTGTGAAGTAAACTCTTCATTGTTTGTCAGTGCTGTCACTTTAAACCAATCCAATACATAAATTTTAACATTATCAAACCATGATTTTAAAAATCGACCAACTGATTGTTAGGCAACACTTTAACAGACTGAGCCAAAATTACAAGTCTTACATATCAAGGAAAATTTATATTAGAAATACATAAGGGATTATTTCAATCAAATGGATAAATACATCTATAAAATTAACATTTTCCTACTGTGATTGGAAACCACAACCAAGTTATTAGTTGGCAGCTCTCTTACTGACTGAGCAAACTGATAAGATTTATATACTTATACCTACTAACACTTACACTAAACATAAGAAAAACTTTTTTCTTTTTTTTAATTCAATATACAACCTGAAAGTTGCAGAAATCATTTTCAGTTGGAATAGAAGGAAGACTGAAGTTTGACCCTGCAGGAGCCAGGACTGCTGGGTTTTTGTAGGACAATTTTTCTTTTAGATGTGCCCACAAATCACAATAAGATGCTTTTTGATCAATCCATTGGTTCCAATTATATTAATCAACAGAGAGAGAAAGAAAGAGGTAGTACCAACACAGACGATAGACGCATCGTTGAACTTATGGTTCTTGTTTTTTTTGTTATTAAACATTAAGGTTCAATTGTTTGTGTGATCTTTACAAAAGTTTGTAAGATTCAGAATAAGACCTAAACTAAAAAATTATCATGAGTTTAAATCGGACCTGAAGGTTAGGATAAAAAATTTTTTGAAAAAATTTCACTACTATGGTGTCAGTTGCCTAAAAACAAATAATGGATCTATTATCTGTTTGGGGTAGGCTCTAGTACTCAACTAGCCATAACAAAACAATGACCATTTTGTGCAAATCAACCTTTTTTTTTATAAGTCGTTCCTAAGTTAATTTTCTCATTAACAGAGAATCCAGTGACATAATTACCATTTCCAAATAGGCGTTAGGATTCATTATTAAAAGACCGTGAGTCTCATGTCGTCAAAAATGAGGACAGTTTCATTCATTTTGTTTGTTTGTTTCTCAGGGTTTTCATTATTTATTTTTATTAGAGGAGGTATCATTAATCGGATCACCATAGCCCCACAAATGTCTCCGAGTTAATTTTCTTATTGACAGAGAATCCAGTGACATGATTATTAATTCTAAATAAGTGTTGGTTTCATTATCATAAGACCTTGTGAACCCATGTCGTCAAATCATCATTATTATTTTTGATAGATGAAGTATTATAAATCGAACCACCATAGACACACAATCTGGCTGCCCTACCAACCAGTCAAGTGGGCTACGGATTCACCACTCTCTGCTTGTCAGTATGTGTCTTCAGACACACCTGGTCACATTTTCAGGCTACAAACATGAAAATGTGTACAAATACACCATAAGTACCATCTACAAATTTTTTTCTCATTATTTCAAAAAAAAAAAAAAAAAAAAAAAAAAAAATGCTCTTTAGGACCAACAATGCCCGAATCTTGTGCTAGTATCTTTTTCTTTTCTTTTGATAATCATTTCAGGTATATGCATTGGTTACGGTGATTCTTTTATGTGAGGTACGGATATCTTTTTTTTTCTTCATTTTTATGACTACTTTTTACCTTAATCTTCACTTAATCAATCACTCAGGCTGATTACCCTCCGGCAGAGAGTAAAAAGCTTCCAGTTGAAATCTTGTTGGCTGAATTGCTGACACAGACCAAACTGTGTTCCCTTGGCTACATTGGCTTGGGTTCGAATCCAATCTAAGCTTCATCCTTTAATTTACGATCAACATTATTAACTCCTGCTGTATAAGGGTATAAGGCTTAAGCAAGAAAGTTGCAATAAAAAGCAACCGATAAGACTAAGATTAAAGTAAAAAGTAAATATAAAAAATTTTAAATAATTGTCTTTACCTTCATCCTTTAGACTCAGGGTAATCAAATTCAGGATTTTCTTTTTTTTTCCTTCAAAAATATCACGGAAATCAAAATATAACCAGGAGTTTTGTCACTTGGGTCAACGAGAAGATGGGGGGGGTTACATTGATAGTGGGTTCGATTCACATTGGATCTCCCACCACTGATGGTCTGATAACAACTGCTATGTGAATAAATAATATGAAAAATAAATGGATCAGGACATATACAACAATGATCAGCCAGCTAATCTTTCTCTCGGCAGGTTTGATACACATCAGATCTCTGAGCATAGATAGTTTGATACCAACTCATGCAAGGACTATATATCCTTACATAATAAACATTGAGACATCGGTGTCCTAACACTGGACTCTTCCACTAAAAAACAGTAAGAATTTCGCTGATAAAAAAAATACCCCCTACCAACCATTTGAAATCATGGACTATAACACTGAAACTTTTTTTTTTCAGATAGTTTCATAGAAATTCATTACATACATTTTTTTTTCACAAAAATTTCCTCAGAAATAAAAGCACATTGGTAATTATGTGTTTTGATGGGGGGGGGCAGACAGAAACTTGGTCCCAAGAATAACTGATCAATAAGTTGTTTTTTTTTCATTTTATATAAATTAGAAACCGTCAACTAAAACTGTCAACAAGGGCTTCATCAGTTTTTAAGTTAATCTGCTGACTATGTATGTATATCCAACAGGGATAGGCTGCACTGATTGAACCATAGGTGTCCATCCACTTTGTAGGGAAAAAAAAAAAAAAAAAAAAAACACGTCTACAATGAATAATGAATGAGTAATGGACATTTTAAGTATTTGGCAGCCATCTCGGACACCATCCAGAAAATTATACACACTGGGGCCATAGAAAAAGATTGGTGACGTTTTTTATGCAGTGCTCATATTGAGGATTCATAAAAAATCTCACTTAATGCTCCTGATAAAAAGTTCCCACAGAACCCAAGGAGAGATGCATACCCGCCAACAATAAATCTGGGTTTCGACAAACTGTACATGAACCGAGCTACAAGGCTGATAATTTCGATATTTACTCATTATCTAGAAAAATGATTAACTGTTCAATATATAAGTCGTTTAAGGAACAAATGAAAACAGCGAACTTGTCACTATCGCGATGATAATTTCACAACTGAAAGAAAAAAATAGTTTACACAGCGTCAATATATCATATGAGATTCTTCCTGCTAAGAAGGTTTCTTAAACCTATCCAACCAGTAAAAACAAATTCTGTGTAGACAGTCGAGAAAAAAAGAGGACGTATATGACACTCCTTTTGCTGATAGACCAATCACAGAGACTGTCAAGTGTTGCCGGCTTCGGCAAGGTCGTATCTCTGAATGTGATGAAGGGTTGCCAATTTAGATGTTTTTCATCAAGATCCAGATGTTTTGGATTACGTATTGATGTCAGAAATAGTCATTTAAATCATTATTTCATTAAAACAAGTAATACTTTAATGAATCAAATGTTGACGATTAAAATCACATTTAATTTATCAACAGCATGTACAAGATTTCCAGTTTTAAGATATATATCTGGCAGATTGGAGAATCTAGATGTTTCAGACATGATTTTAGATGTAAACATTTGAATAAATTTGGTAACAGTGCGTATACTCGTATTTGAAAGCTAATTCTTTGTTTTTCTTATTTATGTATAGAGTTTTCCTTGGCTTTTCCCACATAAAAATAGCCAGCAGGTGGTATAAGTTGGAGTAAGAAAAATGCAGGACTGTCCTGTTCAGCTGAGAGGAAGAAGAGCCATTAAAGGGCGAAATCCGTGAAATGGGTAGGAAGTGAATATTCGGGCTCTATGTGGCGAGTTTTTATTTGTATAAGGAATCACGTCTGGAGGACTATCACGCTCTTGATTTAAAACATTTCAAACATTCAAGCTGAATCAAATTCAAGCTTTTACTTGTTTTTTTTTTCTTTTAAAACGAACAGCATGAATGGAAAGGCACGTGACCATGCCGTGTTAGGGGTGATCAATCAAAAAATTGGAATAAAAAAAAAAGACTGATCAAGGAATAATCTCTAACCTTTCGCTGGATCACTATAAAAAAAATCTAATTTTTTTTTAAGCGAACAATTTAGCATAAACTTACATTATAAATCGAGTCCTCCCCTGAAACATACATGGGGGAAGTTGGAAACAGATTTTTCTAGATATAAGGAGTAAATGTGTAGCCCTCTAGCCCCATTTGGCGCGGCCTGTACGTGTGATACATAGCCAGACAATCAGACCAGCTTTAAAAACTAAAGAAACCTATTTTTATAGTAGTTTGGTTAATAGTTTTCAACAACGGCTCGCGGCGATATTTTCTTCTTTGGGTTTAATAAAGATCTTATAAGTACAGGGATAGAAGTTTTTGAAGAAAAATAAGTCTTATCCGGAGTCAACGTTTGAATTTACCAAAAGTTCAAGTTAGCAGAAAGATTCTGAATTTCTCGAGATGGAACTTCAAACCTATCCACCGTCAGTCTAACCTTCTATTCCATAAACAAATGATCCGAAAATCAAATTTTACCATTCGTGTGTCAAAGAATTATTTTTGAATGCTGCAAATCTCGGGGTCGACGAACATTTTAGACTATCGACCCCTTCATGGAATCCCTTATCGGCCCCTAACCAGGGCTACCGAAAGAAATTTATCAAACACACCAAAACCACAAAATAAAACATACCAAATTAATTAAATTAAAGTCAGTACGTAACATTTATTGAAAACTCAATAAAACAAGAACCATAAGTTAAACGATACGTCCGACATCCGTGGTAATAAAAGAAGGAGTAGTCTTTACGAGTACATTGATTCTCATAATTGTAAAATATTGTTTGTCAGTCCGACTGATATAAAGCCTATAGATAAAATTGATACACAAGATAATATTCAACCTTTTAAAGTCTCGTGCATTAATTCTTCACGCAATTGCGATATGGAAATAATTCTGCGATTATTGTTTACCCTTTTCTTTTTTCAATACAAAAATGCAGATGTTGGACAATATAGTAGTCGGTAAAAAAATTGATCTGAGTAGATCTTCTTTAAATTACATCACGCTTCTTTTGATATGATAGCAGTAGATATAAATAAGAAAAAAACTTATTCTGTTGATTAACGTGGCTAGAACCAACCGACCGAAAAGCGTCTTATTGAGATGTGGCGACACATATAAAAATACCCTTTTGATTAAAGATTTTCTCACTCTACTTTTTCCTTTCGGAAGAGGCATGTTTCAGTAAACAAAGTCGTTATATAAATATTGATGTGATTTTTTATTTCAATAGATCCCCTCTTCCGGCGCTTATCAACACTTCTGTTAATACCATCGACTTCCCTGGATTAGACTGACCACATCGAGCTACAAAAACATTAGCTCTGGTCTATGTATCAACAACTTCTCAGGTTTTCCGAGTTTGTCAACACGCACGTCCAAATGAACTAACAAGTTTTAAACCAGACGGACTTGTCAAAGATCATCCTCAGTGAGACAGACCGAGCCTCCGAGAGTAATTTTATCAGGGGGATGCAGGATTTTTATCGGGTCTCCATACCTTGTCCATCCTTCAATTAAACCAATATTGTTTTCATAGGTGCGCGAGGTTGTGAGACATCACAATTAGGGTCACCTTCCCTGCATTAAGCCTCAACATTCTTTTTATTTACTCAAAAGATAATATGTCAAGATTCGTTAAATCGCAATTAACGAAATAGTTATAAAAAAATTCCGATGCAGAACCTATTTAACTTCGATTTCTCGGATTTTTTTTTTCCAATTTTTGAAAATAACTAACTTCATTGGAAATCTGAAGTCACATAATGAACTTATTTAGGCCGATAAATGTATGTTATATTTACGTTATATGATATGATAAGAAAAGGTATTTAAAACAGTTTACATTTTACAGTGTGATCTCGAATATTGTAGATAGAAACCAGATTGTTTGGGATTTTTTTTTCCATACTCGCGTATAATACTACCCCACCACTCCAATTATGATCCTGATTTTTTATATTAAATTTCAAAAAAAAAAAAAAGGGTGATCTTTGACCAAGAAATACAGAGATCATACATTGAACAGGCATAAACTAGCTATTTTTCGTATGGCTAACGTTCACATTTTTTTTAACCCCAAGTTTACATTCTCTCAGAATTTCAGGGGCGAAACAAAATCGTGATCCTGTCCGAACTCAAAACAACAGATCGGGGATCTATTAGTTTTAGAGTCACCCAATTCTTTCTAAGTATCTTTTACTCACAGCTCCTTGTTCCAACTCCTTGATTAATTAATTCTTCCCCGGGCTCCCACTCTCGGGGTATTCCATTTATTTTCTAATGGTTTGTGCTTTTGTAGTGTTTCTCGTAAATAAAAATAGGAGTTATTTTCAAGAGTTTTTTTTTTTTTTTTAGTATGAAATAAATTAAGATTATAAATTATTTTTAGAATATAAACCCGAAACTGCCATGGTTAGGCTAAGCACTTTATTTTGTTTAGAAAACACAACATTCGTTCATTTCGGACATTTTCTAGTTGTCACCGCGATAGAGTTTATACGTTCGGACACCTTTTAGTTATCACCGCGAATGTTCGGACTCCTCTTAGTAATCTCCGTTATAAGAGTTTTTAGGGTCCAGGGAGGACCACGTAATCCCCCCCCCCCCGGGCACCGAAAGTTCAAACACGCCCGGTCAGTCCAGACGGGATCAAGAGTGATTGAATTTCGACCCGGTGGGATCGGACACGATCAGATACGATTAAACCTTTTAGAGTTACCCACCTTTGTAGTTGAATTTGATCTTTTTTTTTTTTTATTAATTAATAAAAAGTTTTGAATGGTCAAGTTTGCTGCTTTTATTTGTTCCGCAATTGACTTACACCATTAACATTTATAATCAAGTGTATCAAAATGTGTTCTAATGTTTAAAAGTAAATAGATGAATGGAATAAAATAAAAATAACTTATAAATTGTCAAAATGGTTCACACCGTTTCAGTATATATTTCACCTCTTGAATATAATTTGCTAAAGAATATTTTTGCTTCATTTTTCTTCTCCACACTCGAGGATAATGCTCTCCGTGACACCCGCCCCAATTTTGACCTAGATTTTCTTGGAATAAAATTTCTCGAATTATACACGAGTAAATCCGACCCGTTTTACAACAAGCAACATGTTCTTCTCTTTTAAGTAATTAAAGTGATTAATTGCATGCGACTGATTTCCATGTCGTCAAATCAGTGTCACCTGTCAATAGTAAAAGGAAGTAAAGTTTCGTTTAGTAAGTAAAACGTATACTCTTATTGTGAATTGAGGTTCTTACTTGGTCCTAAAACCTGCAGTTCCATAATTAATGTATCGGTCATCTTTGCGGTGGTATTTGGTTTGAGCCAATTTGGTTACGTGGAGGAACGACGTGTCCATGCTTCAGGTTCAACAGACAACTAGTGAAAGGCTGAAAATAGTGTTGCTCCTTATATCTTTCGGTTTACATCTAGAATTATCTCAAATTATATCTAGAATTATCTAGAGAATTATCTAGATACCGCTTAATATTTTAGTGCTGATAGTAAATATAAAATAGAATGATGAAACTACTTTTTCATTTGTTTTCATTCACTATTTCGTGGATTATCTATGCTACAAGTTTAATTTGGGGGGGGGGGGGAGAATCACCACTCTTAATATGAATTAAAGTATCCATATTCAAAGACTTTGAGATATTTTTTGTTATTTTTTGTAATTTTGATGAATTTTATAAAATTATCCCAAATCATCTAGATATTATTCATTTTCTAGATTTTATATCCAGTATCAAGGCGTCCGGATACAACCTGAAATATCTAAATCTAGATAACAAAAATATCTGCAGTATTAACCAACTGGTTTTCGATAATAGATGCACCGCATTACTGCGTGCAATGATTTATCGCTCAGTCAGTGATGAGACCGAGTCTGAGGAAGGTCTATGTTTAAAAAGCTCTGACCTAAACCAATAATCCAAGATAGCAAAACACCATCGCCTATTACAGATTCAAGTATTTCTGAATTTTTTCATGGGCACTGACGGTGTTGAGTGCGTTTTGATAAATGTGTGTGTGTGTGTGTGTGTGTGTGCGCGTGCGTGTGTGTGTGTCTGTGTTCAACTATCCCCCAAACAATCACAAACTCTCAATTGCCATGCAGTCAAGGACATTTACTTTACTTGATCGCAACAATTAGGGTCCATAGAAAGTATTTATCATCTTAATGCCTAAGCTCTTCTCTCACTCTTTGCCAGTACTCTCTCATTCTCTCCCTTACCCTTCACAATCTTTGTTGCCAGTCCATGATTTTATCTGAATTAGATAAACTAATGAATAGATCATATTCGTACACAAGAATTTTCCAAACCCCTCAATAAACAATATAATTTTCCTTTCTAGCCTCTCCCTTCCAATCCTCTTATTGAATTTTCCAACTTTCCTTTTTACCCTCTTTCTATCTTTCTATCCCTCAGTAAACAGACTAATTTTCTTTCTTTTCCTCTCTTCCTATCCTATTGTTAAACTACCTAACTTACCTTCTCTTTTCTTACACCTTCAATAAACTACCAAACTATTTTACCCCTTTTTTTCTAAATGAAGTAAGGAGTATTCTAAAAAAAATTAGCAATATTTTGATTTACAGAAATAAAATAAGTAATATTTTAAACGAAATAAATAATATTTCAATTTATATAAGTTATAATGAGAAAATAATATTTCAATACGATTAGTAATATTTTTATCTATCTAATTCATAGCCAAAAACAAATTTTAAACACATTTTCATAAAAAAATCCTCTGGTTTGTCAAACCGAATTTTGACCCAGATTTTTTACAGACTGGTTTTTCCGTGATGTAACGAAGAATGAATGCCACCTTAAAATCAAATTCTCTCAAGTGATCGGTCAGGTTTTGATGAATTGACCAATCACAGCATAACGTACAGAGATTGTGAGCAGCGTATAAATAATATAGGTTTTATTCATTATTGTATTATGTGTATTTATAAATACATTATGAACAGAAATTCATACATGTAAAAATTTGTAAATACTCAGGGCTGTACTTTAGACAGCGCAAACAGTGCAGCTGCAAAGGGCCCAAAGAATTTAGGAGCCCCCAAAAATATGTCTCTGAAAAATAAGTTTGTTTTCCAATGTTTTTCAGAGATTTATTTTGTTACACAGAAATAGATTATTGATCCATAAAAAACTTTATCTTGAATATACATTACAATTTCATGAATATTTCATTTTTGTTTTGATTTGTTGGAAAATAATAACTAAAAACAAAAATAAAAAGGCCCCGAAGAAATTTTATGCTCTTAGCCCCATCAATATTAAATTCAGCCTGGTAAATCAACACACACACTCTTTTGGCAGCATACCGTGTTGGCGTGGTCAATTAAAAATTGGAAAAAGGGGTGATTAAAGTCACTTCTCTTGCCTTTTTCTGGGTAATGATCACCAAAAAAAGTTTGAAATTTCACCAAACAAGCATGAATGCTTGTGAACATAAACTAAGGGATCAATTCAGCATAAGCTTACATTGCAACTTGAACCCCCTAAGGAACCTATTATGAGAGGGGATTTTCAAAAGACAAGATAACTAGATTTTTTGTGGACATAATAAGGAGTAAATGTTCAAATTTTCAACCCTTTAGCTTTTGGTACAGCCTGTACGTGTGATACATACACAAGGTCAGCCATACCAACTTGAAAACTTGAAAAACCTATGTTCCAGTTTTGGTTGATGAGTTTTAATTAGAATAAGGGGCACTTCATGATGGGTTATGGAATTTAGCAAACCATTGCTGCAATAGAGAATCCAATTATCATTGGATGCTCCACACTTATGGCCTTGTACCAGACTTGAGCATAGTAAATATCCTGGCTGCCTCGCTACAGTGTAGTGTTGAGCAAGCCAGTATAGCATGCCATTGTCAGTGCGAAAAGTTCAACTCACAGAGTTACTCCACAAATATGACCTTGTGCCATACTAAGCCAAGTAGACACATACAGTTATATAAAGAGAATCCTTCTGAAAATGACCTGCAAACTAGGACATGCCCGTTCAAAAGGTGCATCCGGTTTCATGAAAATCTTCAGGAGATTTAAACTTGAAATAATGAGACGCTGTTCTTTATTTGCGCTCAAAAAATGTATCCGGTTTCATGAAAACTTTCCAGAGATTTAAACTTGAAATAATGAAACACTGTTCTTTTTTATTGTGTCATAAAAACATCTCTTTTTGCAATCACAAAACATGTTTCTATTTCAGTAAAGATTTTAAATGAAGACCCACCTCAAATAAAGAACCGCTGACCCTAAAAATTTTGATCTTGACTGCGATATCTGGTGAATATCAAATTCGTACAATTGCCAGTTGCTGAGCTATTTTGATGCATACACATGCCCATTTAGGGTGTAGGTTACCAACAAAGACCCTCCAGGCATCCCAGTTCTGGACAAATTTCACCAGCTGTCCCTACGTATGATCAGTTCACTCCATGTCTGCATCCACATCATGGGACCAGATGTTTCTTAGTCTGCCTTTTTTCTTTTTCCTTTGCAGATTCCAAAATAGGGTGTCGGTCACCTTTATAGATAGTTCCTATGGTGAGTGAGGGAGAGTAGTAATTATAGTTGTGTTCTATGTAGTTATTGAGAACAAAGGATTTTGTCTCCACGTGTTTTGTTTTTACTGCCACATGTCAACGTCATTTGTAGTGCTGAAGTAGGAAGGTGGAAGATAACTGCCATGACAGAAGGGAGAATTTAGACGCGGCAAATATGGATATGGATGCAGGGATTAAACAGAGTTCATAATTGAAATAACGACACATTATGAACAAATGGACAAACAAATAGAATGTTCATTTAATGAAGAGATATTTATAACAACAAAAAGATGAAAAGAAAAACATGTAAAGAAATATTAATAGGATTGATTGTGATAGAAAAGGCCTGTTTAGATTAGATTATTACATAGCATCTTTATAGAGAAGGAGACAGTCAGATATTAGGTTATCCCTATACATTGAAATGAAACACTGGAGGGAATAATTAATTAACGTGACATAATGGGTCTAATGTTGTTAGGTTTATCTATCAAAAGGAGCCTGATTAGTAGCGCCCGTAATAATGAATGGTAGGTTTGACTAGGCTACATTAGTTCAGTTTTAGGTGCAACAATCTAAAAGGGCAGAGTGATAAGTGAATAAATTGCTGTGTTTGTGCTGAGTCTCCAGAACGGGGTGAAAATGAAATAAGTTAAATAAGTGCAGTGTTTGCATTGAGTAGCCATAAAGCTCTTGCGGATTTCCATATTGAGGAAGATTAGTAACAAAGGACAAAGAATGAAAGTCTCACAGGCTGGAAGATTAATATAAAGGAAAGGAAAAGAAAGGAAAGAAGTAACTGACCAAGAAAGTTGGGGCAAATAAGCAAGTGAACATATGCGCTCAGAGCTTTTATTGATAGTAGCTAAGGGAAGTGATGTTTTGTATATTTAGCTAGATTTAAGGTTTTGCATTTGAAGCCAATACTTATTTATTTTCGTATTCAATTTCAAGTAAAAATAAATGAGCCACCACAAGGGCATAACTTGTAATGCTAGTTGCAGACTTGCGAAGAGTGTCACCAATCTATCTCCAGCATCTTCGGAAGATTTCTTCCTCTGCTTTCTTGTTCATTTCCACAGTCCCTTGTTGCTGATAGTGTTCAGCCAGCGAATTCTTCCGAGGCATGTGTTGGTAAATGTCTGGATTTTTCTCATTGTGATGACAGTTGTTCTCCAGGTTCCTCTTCCATACAGCGGTGTATGGTACGTTTTATCTTGGATGTTCTGTGAGTGACAAAAGTGCAGAAATGCAAAGATATCTTGGAGTCTGAAAAAAGTAACCGACAGTAAAAGTCGTTTGTAAATTGTGAGGTTTCACACCAACACTCATTTTATGCTGGAAAGAAATAAGAGAATTAATGAATGAAAAACTTAATTTAGATTTGACTTTATTATCGACTATTGCCAACATTACTCCTTTTAGGTCTCTCTCTCTCACTCTCTCTGTCTCATTTTCTTCATTCATTCACATGGTCGGCTGTTCAATTTGCTACTCAAGTAATTCTGCTGCCGAATAAAATATGTTGCCAAAGACATTGTCCCTACAATTATCACATTCTATCAAACATGAACCATCAAATCTAATGATATATATATATACTGTTGGCAAAATAGAAACACACACATATATATACGAAAATATTTATGCCTATGATGGCAGAGTAGAGAGATAGGTAGTTTAAATGCACTATTCTAAACTCCTGCTTAGTGAAGGAGCTGTTTGCTCAGTCAGTTGAGCATAGTCGTATATATATATATATATATATATATATATATATATACGACTATATATATATACAACTATATATATATATATATATATATACGACTATATATATATATGTATATATGTATATATTATTGAGTCATCCACAGACAGCTGTTTCGATATATTACATCTTTTCAGTGTGGCTATAGACTTTCCATTATCCCATCCAGTACCACGAGGCAAGATTGAAACCTTAGCTTCAGACCCAGAGGCAGATATCCTATCTCTGAGCTACAGAACAGGACTGTCAGTAAGGCTGAATTTAAGTGATATATTCATTTAGCCTCTTAAATTCCTCATCCACCAGAGTGCTCTATTCCTATGGAAGAGCATTGCATAAGCTTATGATGAATGAGCTACCTCACTTAAAGAGTGCTCAACCCTGAATAGAGGAGCGTTAATTATTGTGTTATCCACAGAAAGTTGTTTTGATGTATTACATCTCTTCAGTGTGGCTATAGCCTTTCCATTATCCCATATATACATACACACACACATATATATATATATATATAGCTCCAGCCCCATAATCCTCTGACTCCTAACTGCTCTATGCTTACCAACTCACTATCTTTATAACAGCATCTAATTCTATACTTCACCCTTGGCCCATACACACGCAATAGAGAACCCCTACACCATAACATACTTCAATATATATACACTCTTATTTTTCACAATAACTCCACCTATACAATCTGGACCCCGTTCACTTATAGTTAAATTCACTAACATATCTCACTTAATCCATGCGTAAGTTTTCTTTTATGTATATCAAACATCAGGAACATCACACATAGTCACCTAGACCCCGACCAATTGATACCTACATATGGTCCATTTTACTCATACTTTTCAAAACTGACCTTTCATGATATTTACAATGACCAT
>OY735203.1:72775162-72815162 GCA_963457665.1 Thysanoteuthis rhombus | reverse complement strand
TGTCCTTGGGCTCTCCTATCATTACTCAGTCCAGCTGCAGCAAATATGGCACCCTGGGGCAGCACTGTTCAATTGCACTTAGAGGAGCAGGTCCCCAAGTAGACGCTTTCGTGACGGAGGTTGTTTTAGCTTCTACAGTCACTTGGCAACCAAAGTTGCGTCAGCTGGAGCCATTTTTGGACGGATGGTTTCTATTCTTCCCATGTTAAGCCTCGACCTTGTGTTACATTTTGCTGTAGTGGGACAGCAAATAAACACCCCTTCATCTACCTTTTTATCATCAAAAATTATACAGCTGCCTCTTGAATTTTCCTTTATTAACATAGCATTAAGCAAACATAAAGCCTTGAGTAGAGAAACCTCCTAATCAGGATTTCCCCGAAAACTGGCACTTCAAAGGTCAAAAGGATTCCGGATTAGGAAGGTTTTACTCCTCTAGGTTTTCAGTCTGTTGCTTTGCAAGTTATTTCCGGATGTTGGACATTTGTTTTCTATCTTTCATTTAACAAAACAAAACAAACAAAAACAGCCTAACATAGTTGATGGCCTTTCAGTGGTTAGGCAAGAACTTTCTTGTTTGGAGTATCATCTAAGAGATTCAGTAAAGTAGCAACAAATAAATTCTCTTTACACCCGATCGCGCTGTTAACTCGATGCCACAGAATGACGATCGGAGACAAAGTTGTGATAAACATCAACTAAAAATTAAGAACGTAAAACTCAGTCAAAATCAATGATAAAAATATCATAATTACTGTATCATAATTGTTTCTTTAATGTTTTTCAGACATAGAAAGGTCCTATGTATCAAGACAAACATTTGACTACCTGAAGCTACGTATGCATTCAACGTAACTCTTCCAACAAATGAACAGATTCGACTTTTGAACAAACCTGTAAACGGAACTCATTCGTAACCTGGGGACTGCCTGTATTTGAAACAAGAACAGAGGTTGTTTTTTTTTATTATTTCTACATAAGAGTAGATAGAAGTGGATACAATTTACAAGGTAAGTTTTTGCTAAATTGATCTCTTGATTAGTGTGGTACAGCATTCACGCTTGATTTTTTATTTTTTTCAATTCAGTCTTTGTTTTTTTTAGTGATGCCAACACCTAAGGCCGGTCCTGGATAGAGCCCCTTAACAACAACAGTAGTTTAAGCTTTTCATTATTCACTGACAAATGGGTCGTGTACGCTCCAACAAAAAATAACGTGGGAGACAAAAATATTTCAATGCTTTTTCTGTTGGCAAATTGATTTTTTTATCTTATGCTCACTTACTTAGAAAATTAAAAGCTAGCTCCCCTCCCCGCATGAAATTTATTAGGTAAACTTCTGTCCGTTGTGTAGGTTAAACTCACGACGAAGTCCAACACAGAGAGGGAGGTACTAATCTCTACTATACTGCGATTTCCCCCAATCCAGCCTCGTTTCACACATAAACCACGTGACTAATTCAGTATTGCGGCGGGTAAAACTATTCCTCCATGTGTTGGATCTCGCGTCAGAGTTGGTACAGAATTTCTAATCAATATCGTTTCAAGTTCGACAATAATTTGTTGTCAAAGATGTCAACTCAAACCAAAATTTCATTTTTTGTCAAGTCAACACCCGTGAAACGTGGGTCGAGTTCTTCACCTCAGGTAACGAGACTTCTATGTCTTAATGTGGCGGGGATAAAAATCGTACACAAACACATTCACTGTGTACTAATTTATTGTCAGGTAATACCTGTGATCTGTTCACTTTTTTGATGGTTGATATAATTCCTCGTTCGACACACAACTTATCGATGGTAGCCCTGATTGACATTTTATTCGGCTGATGGATGTTGGAAGACTGAAGTGGGTGGTAGATGCTGAGAAATCAATGAGAATTTTAATTAATTTATTTATTCTAAAAGTGACTGGAAAAAAATAACACCAGAATTTGAATTAATAAGTAAACGCCTTCTTCTCAAAATATGTAATCCTTTAAAAGGAGGAAAATCATTGCTTGACTATATTATTTTATTTCATTACTTGATAGTCTATACATAGCAGTATTAATTTAAAACCCTAAATCCAATTGAATAATTGTGTTCACCATTATTATCAAGTTGAATTTATCCATTTTTTTTTCTTCAAGTCAGTTCAACTTATTTCTTTGTTTTATATTTCTGTTATTAAACAAAATTCATTTGTATATTCATAACTCGGCTCCGGGCAGAAGCACGATTTTTTTCCCGTTCATTTTGGTTTGGTCAGTTATTTTTCATTCACACCCAGTATTTATTTTTTTTAAAGGCGGATAAGTTTTTGTGACACGTGGTGCCGACCTTGAATTTTTTCTTTGATTTAAAAAAAACCATGTCCACTTTTTTTCGCTTTTTTATGTTAAGCCTACAATGACAAGTTAACTAGCGTTAAAGATTCTTTAGAAAAATTGAAATTTTGGTCGTCTTAATTCAATCTAAGGGACCTTACTGACGTCTAGAAATTCATGTATCGAAAGTAAACTTCACTTGTTGCAGCTCAAAACTATTTTATTTTGAAATTTTGAGGAAAAATAAAAACATTTAATTTCTCAAATGAACGACCCTGCCAGAAAATCATTAGTATCTTAGTTGTGAAATAATTTTGTGAGCTTTTCATTGCAAAACGCATATTGATTTAATTTTTCTTTAAATATTTTGGTAATTAATCATTGAAGCAGCGTAAACTAATTTGACCATTTAGAAAATAGAATCTGTTTTATTTCAACTAATACAAATTCATTTTGATTTTTTTTTGTCACTACTGCATCAATTGGTGAGGTTACAAATTGAGCTTAATGACTCTCAGAACCCACCTGTTATTTTGATGTACAGTATAATTTTATTCTATTTCGAAATATTTCATAAGATATAATTCATTAATTCTCAATTTTTTTTTCTTAATACAATTTACAATCTCTTCATTAAAGCTGACTTCAACTCTAAATTGAAACTCCTGCATTTCAATCCATTTATCTACAAAGGATTCACGTCAATAACGGAACAAATGGAAGCTGAACATTTGACAAAAGTTAAGTTAATGAATCAATAATTACGGAAAAGCTGAAAACTTGTCAGTATTGCGATGGTAGTTTCGCCACTAAAATATAGTTGGCGCCTTCCATACAAAAATACATCATTATAACTCCTCCCCCCCATATGATTTCAGGGATCTTGTCTGGCAATATCAGCACTACTGACCAACAGCCCCCCCCCCCTCCCCTGCAAAAAAAGAATGAAAAATAATATATAGCGAATATTTTTTAAAGCTTTCAATCTAAAAAGGACTTTTTTCAGGGAACTTGTCTAATTTTTCAAAACCTTAAGATTTTGAACTGGCTGGGGGGAGGGGTCTATCCACAATTTAACTTTTAAAACTGGTCACGTACTTCACCAAGTGAGGCATTGAACGGTTACTTACCTTTAGTATGAAAATCAAAATGCAGAAGACCTATTGAATGAGGTGAATATTTGTGAAAATAATTAAGACAACAAGCTTATTTCTAGCTTGTACAAAATTGGTTTCTTCAACCTACCTATTATAGTCTGGGGGGGGGGCCCTGGATCAAGCTTTTTCACCTACAGTGAGGAGGCTTAGATATTGTTACCTTACAGTCAATAAAGGATCGTCATCAGCCTATTAGGAACTGTCGTTGAACATAGACCTTCCCCAAGATTTGCCACACCTGTATCATGGGTATCGTGGAGTCAGTACTTCATGAATTTATCTAGCTTGTCACGCCATCTTACTTTCTGTCGGCCATAATTTCGAATACGATCTCTGGGGATCCGTGTTGTGAGTCGTGATGTCCAACGGATGTCTGAAATCCTCACAACATGACCAGCCCATTGCCATTATAGCTTTCTTATTGCTTCTATTATACCTCGAACTCCTGTTCCCCCCCCCCCAATATACTGTTTTATGACCTCTTCATGTTTCAGCTCCATAGGTGACTATCGGTTTTCTGCCGTTCTTTTGAGGACTAGTGGAATTTTTGTGTTTTTGAAAGTTGAGCTAGTTCCATCGAAAGCATGCCAACCTAGTGTGTTTTATGTAATCCTAACTTGATATACCTATATAATGATGTTATCATTGTTAGCTGGTATAGGGTTGTTGCTAAGATATATTCCAAACATATCCTTCTGGCCTGCCCCCTCTTAGCAATATATTCCATTTCCCCTTGAAAAGTGGTGTTGGAAAGTCATAAACAGAATTTTTATGATTTTGAAAGTTGAGGAAAAATCTGGCACAATAATAATCGGGTATGAATGTTGAAATTCTTCAGTTTTTTCTGAATGCCTGAAAAACTTAGTCCTGATGAGATCCTGCCATGCATTTTTTTTTTTTCGTTATCTGGCTAGGTAAAGGTCACCTAGGGTCAACTTTCAGCCTCTCCAAGAGCGAAAAATGTTGTGATGAATTAGTTTTTATGACCAAGACCATAATGAATAGTGATATAAACCACACAAAATATGAATACCGTTCTGAACTTTTCCCTTTCTCCTGAAATTGGTAAAGTCATCCGAGGTTACCTAAACAATAGAACAAGGCAGTCAGCTTGAGCACAATTGTAATTTTCCCATGGTGCATTTTGTTGAGAAAGAAAGAAAGATTGCAAATTAAACGTAAGAATTTGAAATCCAAGAAAAACTTTTTTCATGGGGTCCTCGCTCATCATTGTCGAGATTGGAAACATCCATGTCATCAGATAACACATTTGCTGAAATGTTTTCACAATGCCAACTCTAACAAACATTTGCACATACTAATATCAAGAACTAATATTTCATCTGGAGTAGGTTTGTGTCATCCAAAGACTGGCTAGCTGACCATCATTCATTATCTCTCTGTGTCCATTTGGAGCAGAAGCATTCATAAAATTTTCAAGTTCTCTGAGCCAGATTCCAACTTGATAGTTGGTTCTGAACCTTGTTGTTACAATGCAATTCTGCATGGTGGAATTGTCTCACAGGAAATCTTATCTCTTCGACAGTAGACTGTATCGGACAACATCTACAGAAAATGGAGTTGAATTGAGATTTCTTCCCCTAAATATTACTCGCGAACATTTTGAGAAGTGAAACCAAATGTTTGTCAACCGGGAACATTTCCAAATGCTTGTACATAATCTGAATTTCAACTCCTGATAGAAAATGGTTTCAATCATACTTTCCCTGCCTATGTACTGATAGTGTCACACCCTGAAAAAAAAAAACTATGGAAACCAATGAGAGATTTAAGAAACACTTCCTTGGAACAACCAGATTTTTTATACTTTCATTGATATGAGTTGCAAGCTCTTGAGGTATCTTGTACCAATCATGAATAGCAAGTATACATTGTCATGGAATGTCTTATGCCATGATGGAAACATCTGTCTTGGGTTAAGGAAACTATCTTCTGAAAGCTAAAACTATTTTGCATGAAGTAAAGTTCTAGTATCTGCCACCTCATCTGAATGAAGCTAAGTAGAATCAGTAACATTTCCTTCCAAGTGACAGTTGATGTCCTCCCCTTTTGTGAAGTGAGGATACTTTCTCCAATCCTCGATGCATCTGACCATTTTGTTTTTGTTGTCTCTTTTTGCAAAACTGACGGCTTCCATTGTAACAATATCTGTGGATATATATAGCAAAGAGAAGCCACCGAAGGGATTTAAGAAAGCTTCTGATAATGTCTGAAATATTGTCTTCATGTTGGCATTATCTGTCTGAATATGGGATGGTGTCAAAAGTGGATGTTTATAATCATGCCCTTGGTAGGTCAAGTGCTTATAAAAGCAGGTTCTGTAAGGTGCATCAAGTTTCCAGTATTCTACTGTACCTACACTTGTTGAAAATCCTGTTTTACCCCCAGGGTCTCTATTCATAATCACTGTCTGTATTTGATCGACTGAACAAACCATTTGATCGAATATGCCTGCAGAAAAGTTGAAAATAAATAAATTGATAATCAGTTGAGTTGGCTTAAGAACAATGAAACCATGCAAAACATTAGCAATCATGTTACCTGTTAATTCTCAGAATAATTACCTTATGTTCTCTTAGAAAAGTTATCTTTGGATAAAAAAAAAATTTTGAAATCCAATTATTTTTAATTTTAATTTTTTAAATTTTTTAAATTTTTTTATTTATTTATTTATTTATTTTTCCCTATAGTTCCTAAATTGGACATTCTTACTCTGCATATGCTCACATCTTAATATCAATTTGAGTGATGGAATGTACAAATTCTAAAAATTCTTCAAAAATTTCTCCGCAAGCCCCATCCATAGTGTTTCTCAAATCTTGTATGCGAAGAGCGTGTTCCACAAGAGATACTAACTTTATGCTGTATTATTTCAAAGAACTCCAGATAGCTTGTGCCAATGATATTGTACCTATAAAACATCACAGACTCTGGCAGGAGCCAACTATATTCAAACTCACTCTAAAGTTAGAATACTAAGAAGATAGAAATTCATTTACAGTCATTGCACCATCATTTACCATGTTTTCTGCCTCCTCTTCCATGTTGAACTGCTTCACCTATCCAGTTCTTGTGGCTTTATTTAAATTTTATTGTTTTACTAAATAATAAAATCAAGAATTGAATGATGCGCACACAATTTGAGGGCTCATATTATGCAAGGTTCATTATAAAGTTTCAAATAACCAAGATGGCATATGAATGAAAATGAAGGCATTCTTGCAGCTAAAGATGAATGGTATTCACTAATTTTGATTGAAACATTTACATGATTTTGAGAAAAAGCATTGCATAGCACCCCCTCCCATATTACCTCTAATTCCAACAATTTATGATTGAAACATCTTCAACATTAATTTTCTTGTTCTCAAATAATTATTTTGTTGTGTTACATGTTTAGTTTGCTATTTGTTACCATTACAACCCTCGTTTCATGAACTATTAAGATTCCTGCCGCAGCAGAAAATGTTGTCTTACAAATAAAGGACTTTAATGGATCTATAGGTAAGAGGCCAGCAACATTTCAAAATTGGTATTCTGAATCAAAACTAAGGGGGGAAAAATAAATTGTGTACACAAATTGCGTAAAATGAGGGTACTTTTTGGCATCATGGTTGAACCGTAAAAAGACCCCCCCCTCCACAACCTTGGGAAATCAATTTTTTTATTTCTAATGTGAATGTTGCATGGTTCTCTGTTTGAGTGTCAGTCTCTTGGTTGGGTTCCATATTTCAGCTCCATATACTGTAAAATCTTTTTCTTTTTTTTTTTTTTTCTTCAATTAAAAAATACAAAAAACATGAGGTTACAAGTGTCGTCATTGTAATTTCACTAACTTGATATATATATATTGAATGCAAGGTATACAAAGAAGGTTTGAAACTTAATCAGTAACGCTCCCAGAGGAAACTATCCCCCCCCCCCTATTTCCCAACTATCATCACCCCTTAGAAGTGAGCATAATAACACCAAGACATCGGATGAAAAGGCCATATAAACAAGATAGGAAATATCTATCCAGAACCAGTTGAATTGACACAGCGTAGATTTTTAACAAAGAAAAACAGTTTGTTTAGAAAATCAAATCGATGTTAAAACTCCCTTCAACTGACCAAAAAAAACTGGTGCCCCACTCCCTTATTTTTCTATTAAAAAAAAACAAAAAACCTCAAGATTACTTGTGTATTTTTTTATAATTTGTCACTAGATGTATGTTGAATGCAAGATGAACAAAAGTAACTTTAAAACTCTATCAGGACTTCTTCTAGAGGAATCTATCCCCCCCCCCCCCTGCAGAAGTGAACATAATAAAGCTAACTCTTTAATGGTTACAATTGTTCAATTATGAACCAACTTCCAGTAGAATTAATCGTTCTTAAAAGCATCAATTCTGTTGCAAATGAGGATCCTATTACTACTCTTTCTACAGTCAGAAAAATTACCAGTGTTGATTTGAGACAATTATCATTCATACTCTGTATAAAACTGCAGCTGCCTGACATAGATTTGCCATTAGTGTTCAGAAGACTTTTTTTTTTTTTTTAAATCAGAAATGAATCTATGTATAGTGAGGTAGAAAATGTGTGTCTTCATTCTTTGCTGTCATTGAAAAGAGGAAGAAGTTTTTCCATCCCAGTCAGAATCAGAAATAAATTTGTGCACAATGTTTTCCTTTACATATGATCCCTAAAAGTGGGGATAAAAAAATATTTTTCACTCCACTGGGCAAGGAACGTTAGAGCAATCATCACTGGAGATACTAGAGCATCCTCAATAAAAAAAAAAACAGTCAGGAACTTTTAAGTAAAATCTTTCAGTCAAAAAAAAACTTATTCTATTTTAAATAAGACCTGAAAGTTTTGGACCATACCACTTGGTTACTGAGGTGGTCATTTTTGGGAACAATAAGCAGAAATAATCATGAATCGGAAAAATAAAGAAAAAAAACAAGTATCTGAATGATAAATTGTCAATCAAGACTGTCAACATCTGATTCTCCAGTTTTTAAGTTGGTCCGGCTGATTACCCTGAAGAAAAGTAACTTATTCATTGATCACCCATTTCGACAATTTTTCTAATTGATCACTCCAAACACAGTATGTAGTTAAAAGATGCTGGTCAAGTGACAGTCTCTATTGAGTGACTAACCAGACCTGGTTTTCATTCTTGTGGAGGCTTATTTGATGATCATGCTACGTATCAATGGTATTGTTTAAAAATGTTTGAAAAAGAAAATGATCTTTGGTTTATTTCTCAAGTTAGATGTTAGCAATCTTTTTTTTTTTTTTTTTTTTTTTTTTTTTTTCTTTCTTTTTATGTGAATAACAAGATTATAAGTGGCTAATTTTCATCTTTTTTTTTTTTTTGTCCTCTTGTCTTTTGTAATCAAAGAGATACTTTTAATGTCCTTGATAATTTAAGATGACCTGTTTCATGTAAGTTGTCTATTAACTCCTTGGTGTGGGGAAAGGCACAAGCTGTTACTTTTGATATAGGGTAGACTAGGAGTTTTCTGATCTAGTGTGATTTGTGATACAAAGTAGATGATTGATAGGACACCCACCTCCTCGGAAAACCCTCATATTTTTATCTACGAAATCAATGAATTTCTGATGTAAACATCTTTGTTCACTGGCAAACTTGTTTGGCACTCAAAATTGCCTCTTAATAATCCACGGTTGGGTTATGAGGTGGTTGTCTTTTCTTGGACCAGAACAACTAATCTATAAAGGGGGACTACTCTTGCAAAGGAAGAAAAAAAAAAACCAACTTTTTGTAGAAATTGAGTGCTCATTATTCATGGATGTTAGAATTCCATCTGCAGATGGATATTTGTCTTCGACTTAAAAAAATTTGGCAGTACAAAAATTGCTAAATTAGTATAAGAGTCCTTGAACATTTTGGCTGTTTTTTGACCATTTTTAGCTGATGTTCACCCCCATTTTGGCTGTGAAACTAGTTAGAAAATATTTTTATTTTTTGAGATGGTAACTCGGAGTTTGTCTTGGCAATTTTTTCTACTAACACCCATGAATATTATATTTCAAATTTTGACTTCTTTTTACCTTCTTAATCATATTTGCTTTTTATGGCAACTTTTTGCTCAGGCTGCTTACCCTTTGATAGTGAGTAAATAGTGTTGATCAGAAAATAAAGAATAAATCTTAGATCAAATTTGAACCCACATCCCTGCAGCCAGGGGTTGCATGGTGTGGCCTGGCCTGGCCTGCTATACTAATTAAGCCACCAAAACTCCAGCTGGAAATATAAGTTCAAATAACAAACATCCTTCATTTTGATGGTGGCCCATGTTTGTAGTTACAGTATTTAATTTTTTTAAAATTATTTTGTTAGATGAGTTATCATATTCATTGAATTCTAAAATATGACTATTTTTTACCTTAATCCTTATTTTTATTAGTTGCATTTTATTGCAGCTTTTTGCTTGGGCTGGTTACCGTCTGGGAGTAAGTAAATAGCATTGATTGTGGGTGGGAGGTCATGTATGTTAAAATAGTATACAATGATCTATTACATTTTACCTAATGAAAACAAGAACAGTAAGTTCAATGATGGGTCCACCACCCATGGTGGTAGTAATAGTAGAAAGAAGAGCAAGTTATATTCGTCAGATGATGCGATGTGAAATATTCTGTGTGCATTATTTTCAATAAAATTGTGAATGGCCACTTCTGGCATTTTCCCTTCTATGACATCATTTGATAGCTAGATGGAAAAAAGATTGGAATATATTTCCTTTCAATGCATCCTACCATTTCTTATTTCTGTTTAATGTAAGTGGAACTGATGGATCAACCGAATACTGTCTAACATTCGAACAATCTAAGAAAATAAATGAATCTTGAGTTTTTTTTATCGTGTGTTTAATTGCTCAACTGAAGTCTAGTTATTCCAAGTTTATCCGATTTTTTTTTTTTTTCTTTTTTTTTTTTTTTTTTTTTTTTCTTTTTCTCTCTTCCCAGAAGTCTCCGAAATGTATGAAAACTGAAAACTCACCGGTTCCTTCATCTCCATCCTCAGGGCAATTGGCCCGGGCAGAAGAGAATCGTGTAAAGGCACTTCAAAAACTTCACCTAAGTCGCACACAAGGTTTGTTCGTGAATGTTGGTCCCTCGTGGATGAAAATGCTGGAACCAGAAATCAAAAAAGAATATTTTCAATCGGTTAGTATTATGTGTGCACCAGCCCTATTTTAGTATTTTGGGGGATGCAGTTTGTGTAGAACACAGACAATAGAATCTGTAACCGAGTTCACTCTAGTCAGGGCTGTTCATGTTCAATTCACACTAATGTCCTTGAGAGGAAGGCATGAACCGACATTTTCACCTGCGTTTTTGCCCGTTCATCAAGGAAATGCAGATGGAGAATTTCCTTTTGAACCTGTAAGCCAGATATTTTAGGCTGAGCACAATTTCACAACACCCTAAGCAAACTTGCTGACAGGGGACACAACCCACGTCCCATCTCACCAAGAAATGTATTTGACTCACCCTGGAGAATCAACTGTACAAAAAAAATAAATAAATTGGACAAACATTTTAGTAGTTAATGAGCTAAGGTTTTAAAAAAAAAAATTTCCCATATTCCCATTCTGGGGCTTGGATAAAGTGCAACAGCTTACAGGTTGAAAGGCTCTAGACATAGGTGTAAATAAGTGGGGGGGGGGGGAATTATTTTAGAAAAAAAAAATACTGAAATTTGATGTACTCTATTGTTATTTTGGTGGCATTCTTTAATTAAAACTAACATTAAAGAATTCTTTTGTTCGTTCTTTCAAATCTCACTTAGTTTTAATATGATAAACAATATTTGCCATCTTTGAATATTGCTTATATCCACCTTGCTGTTATTGTGGCTCAGTTAAAAAGCAGTTGGCTTCCTTGAACCCTTATGTTATAATGCCATGTCTGTACTGAACCTATTCTGTCAGTTACACATTCCTAAAATTCCTGATTGCTGACAATTCTCTTCTTCATTTGTAATACATCTTAAGAGTAACACTCTTGCAAAATAAACATACATGTACTGTATTTCAAGGCATGGAAGACTCTCCCCATTTCAGCACAATATTTAGGAAAAAGTATTATGCATTCTGCGATTCCAGCACTCCCCCACCCCAATTTTTAATTTTATTTATTCATTTATTTTTGTTATTTTATTCATTCTCTGTATTCTGGTCAAAAAAAGTAAAATTAGAATGCACCCTTTTATTCATTCGGGGAAAACCGGTTTAAAAGAAGTAATTTTCAATTAAAATATCATACATGACTCCATTTGGTGGTGTGTACTTTATGGCACTATAACCCAAATAAAAGTTGAAATGAAAAGAAATGTGTGTATTATGAAATTTCTTCCCTTACTGATTGAATAATTTTCTGTTCTCTTCATTCATTGTTTATACATTTAAATATGTTCTCATATTTGTTTGGAAAAAGTATTTAAATCTACGAATAAGTGAAGAGGACAAAAAGTAGAGAAATCTGTTAGGGAAGAACTTAAATTGCAATTTTTCTTTAGGCTTCAAAGAAAAAAAAGAAAAGCAATTGAAAAGTTATGAGGGTAAAGAGTAGTCATAAAAATCAATACGTTATCAAAATTGGTTATAATCATAATGTCCGACTCGCCATCACAGTCAATGAACAACTGTAGCATCAGAATTTTTAGTCATGTAATAAAATTTCTTTTGAGAATAAATACAGCTGAATAAATTCTACTCAAGATATTGCTGACATTTTCCACTGGAAAACATCTAAAATAATTAAAAACAAACATCTAGAAATATCTAGATTCTGGGGAATTAATAAACTTGTCAAAATAGGGACCAAAAAAGCTTCTTTTTTTTTTCTTTTTTTTTCTCTCCCCCCCATTAAAAAGCACTTTTTAGTCTATGGATTACTAATGCCAATTTTCAAGTTTGTAGACAAGATTGTATAACCAGGTGTGCTGGGACATAAACCGACACATATACATATAAAAAAAAAGGATATAATCATTCGCCATGTTTGATGGCTACGGTTGTTCAATTGAACAATAACATTTTTATTCTAGAGTTTATTCAGGATTTTTTTTTTTTTTAATTTTTCTAAGAGAAACCTGTATTGTGTGTATTGAAGTCTGGAATTGCGTCAAGTATTACCAACAGAATATATCATATATTAGAGATTTGTCATTTAGTCTGTCTCTTTCCCTTCGTAGTTTTTTTTTTTTTATTTTATCAACTGATTTGGTCTCTTCTCTATTTCGACAATCTTTTGTTTTATGTACGTTTAGTCAAATAAGGAGACACTATTCTCCCTTGGATGGAATGCATGTTTTTAAGATAAATTTCCTTTTAATCAATAATTTCTGTTTATTTTTTTTATTTTATTTATTTTTTTTTTTTTCGTATGTAGCTTTGCAAATTCGTTGCTGCTGAGAGAAATCAACATACCATCTACCCACCAACAAATGAAGTCTTTTCATGGACGCGAATGTGCACCATCAAGGATGTAAGAAATTTTATTTCATAATTTCAATTAAAAAGCTTGGGAAATGAGATGCAAACTCATTATTTTCTTTTTTCTTCTGTAAAACAATTGCTGAAGCCAATGGTTCCCAACCTTTTGAATCTATTTAGTCAAAATCATTCCTGGTGTTAATTCGTCCCTCATAGCTGGTATGTGGAATGTTTACTATTTTTTTCAATCAACTACTGAGAATAGCCAGTTATAATGATGCACAAACTATTATTTCGGGGGTTTTAGCCAGGAATTTTGTATCTTTTCAAGAGTCAAAAATGGCTAAAAAATGTCTCCAAACACACTCAGCTTAACTTAATAACTGGTATTGGGTTTCTATTGGGAATTAGCCATTATCCAGCTTTCTCGCTAGCAGCTCAACACCCTGTAAATTATTTCTTTCTTTCTTCAGGTGAAGGTTGTCATTATTGGGCAAGATCCATACCATGGTCCAAACCAGGCTCATGGTGAGTACATTTTCCGTATTGATAAAAGATAAGCAACTCCTTCCTCAAGCTCCAAAATATAGAAGTCTTTATTTAACTCATTTTTAAAAACGTTATGTTTGTTTGGTGGATGTGAAACGATGTGACAATGTAGATGAAAATGACAATTGGAAGTAAAGAGAACTTAAGAGATAGGTGTTACATCTCAAATTTTTCATTATTCATTATTCTGTGGGCATAGTCTAATGCATTTCGATCAGAGAAAAAAATATTTGTGGCAGTTCACAGAAAAATTTGCTGTTTACATATTCGATGCTGAAGAAGAGGATGTAAATATTTGTGTTTGGTTGTTTGGTTGGAGTGGGAGGGGGTGTTTGTATCTCTGTAAATGAGGGTAACATTTGGTTTGGGATGAGATGTACCCATCATCTCATTTCAAACTACATTTTCTCCTTCAGCATTGAACATGTAAACAGTGAATTTTTTCTCTTCAAACTGTCACAAATATTTTTTCTCTGAAAAAGATGGCCCACCCTAACCCGTTGAAATGTATCAAACTACACCCATCGAATAATAAGAAAATTTCAGGTGTAACACCTATCTTTTGAGTTCTCTTCACCTTCCAATTGTCATTTTCATCTACTAATTTACTTATATAATGAACAGATATCTTTTTTCTGTCCCCCCCCCCTTTTTTCTTTCCTACAATCTAAAAATTCAGATTTTTCTGTGAGTTCTTTTCACAGGGATTAACTGGTTTAATCAAAAACCTACTTACATAAGTGGCTGCTTATTGATCCTCAAAATCATGACTTAACCATGGTGTGACACGTAATTGAGTCCAAATTTATAATATGATTAAAACCAAGTTTTTATAAAAATTGGTTTATGTTTTGTAACATTTTGTTGGATCATCCTCCAATTATAGCCTACTAAAGCTGTATTCACAAATCCCTGGGGCGCCTTGTGTACATATATTTGGGCCATCTGTATGTTTATCTGTGCCTCTTTCACATTAAAACCACAAAACCTATCGACCTTGTATTTTGCAAGGAGATACAAAAAACATAAACTTGTGACATAGGCTATGTGAAGTTGACAACAGAGGTCATTTCCCTAGCAAATCTTTGGTTCGAAATATTTGAGACAAATTACTTTTATATTAGGATTTGTTCCAATAATTCTTTTTGCAAATGGTACAAGGATTTCTCACAATAAGACCAAATTTTAGGCATTTTAGTGCATTTGTAAATACAACAGCTGTTTCCTAATGACATCCTTTAGTTCTGATAACCAAGTAAGAGATGAAGTATTCAACTGGGTTACCTTCGAAGTCCAAGGACAAGCCTATCATTGAGCTGTAAGAGATCCTCAAGAGATTGTCAAGTCTATGTGTATCTCTTTGAGACTGGAGAACTGCTTGTCACCAAGAGGAAATCAACACCAGAAAGTCACCAAGCTGATCAGCACTCCTGATCGAACTGACACAGCTAACCAACTTATTGCTTCACTGCTCACTGTTTCTATGCAGGGAGGCCAGAGAAGGATCATATTAAAGGACAATCATTTTGTTTGCCCGTCTTTTAACCTCAATTGCCAGTGCATGGAGACGGTCTCCCACTTTTAGCAGCCGTCAGCTGAACCTATTGATGTCTCTTATGATGACCATCAGTAAATTTGTAGCTTTCATTTGTCGCTAGTTTTGTTTGTTCTTGGTCAATTAGTGTCTTGTATGTGCCCCCCCCCTTGAACCTAATCTCTACACTTGGTCGCCTCATACTATTTTGTGACAGTCCTTCATGACATCTTCCTAATGTCGTTCCTTGTTCATTGTTTATTTCAACCCCATTTGAGAAGGAATGTTTTTTTTTTCCTTTCTTCTTGATATGTGATCTACCATGCCTGACTCAACAGACCTGCCACAGGTTATGGCTTTTCTATTCTCTTCCTCCTCAGAAGATCGATTAGCAGATAATGAAATTCAGTATTGAAAAATATATCAAGTCTCATTTTCGCAGTGACCTCAAATAAATCAATGTTTTACCGCCAAGAACATTCTAACAATACGCAATCCAGCCCACTACCTAAAAGTTTTCTGACCCCTTTTATAGGATATTGCACATAAAGTTTTGGTCTTATTTTTTATTTTTTTTTTGTTTGTTTGTTATTGAGTGATATAGTTGTATTTTTGTTTTTTTTTTTGTTTGTTTTTTTTTCTGCAATAAATGTATAAATATATATATTTGTTATTTTTATTATTTTTATTTTCCCCCATTTCATTTGACACATTAAAAAATTTTGATTTTAAAGTCTTGTTCTGAATTTTTTTTTGTTTCTCTAGGTTTATGTTTTAGTGTCAAGCCTGGTGTTCGATCCCCACCAAGGTAAGAGATATTTTTGTGATTTATCTCTAACAAAGTTAGTGTGGAATACATTATATATATACCTCATCATCTACAAACGTACTCAATGAAATTTCGGGTACAATAGGCTACAGAAGAAATGATTCAGTTTTGTGGAGGATCCCTGCACAATTACCTCACCAACATCGTAGTTATGTCCACTCCACATAATATCGTCAAAAGTTCATTAACACCTCAAAATTACATGAATAGCCCAGAATTCATGAGTACACTGATTTTATCTTTCTTTTGTATTGGATGAAGTGTTGTGATATTTTTTTTCTGTTATTCATTGTCATAGAAACAATGTACTGAATTGGAAGTTTTTCTTTTTTTTTTTTTTTTTTTTTCTTCTTAATACTGAAAGGAAGATGGTCAGAATAAGTAAAAAATTTAATGAAAATGTAAACTGATATGAACGGAAAATTCCTCTAGGTAACAATGATATGGTCAACAAGAGACTAGCTATGACACCACATTTGGCATTGGTGTGAGGTCATGTTTGGGTATTATCAGGTCAGGGTGGGTCACTAGGACCATTGTACATTGTGTGGTCTTGTACCAGAGCATGGTAAACTCTATCTTGGCACGCTGGCCCAGAATTTTGAATGGTGTTATTTTTCATAAATAATGTATGTATGAATGGCTATTTGATTCTTAGAAATGGTTGTTTCAGGCACTCAATCTGTTCACTGTTGATGACTGATGGTAACTGCCTGGTTTTTACCATCTCTTACTTTTTACCTTGGTATCTATATTTTTACATATGGAGAATAATTGTTTTGTTGTTTGTTTTTTTTTTCCCTTGATAGATATCACTTTTGTTATCTCATGGCATGACCTGACCTTTATCTGATTATGTAAAGAATTTCATGATATGCCTATAATATGCACTTGTATACTATATCTAAAGTTGTAATGTATGTATGTTAGTACTCTTGTGAGAACTATTTATCCTAGACAAATGAGATTATATAATCAAATTCAACACATTTCAATATGCCTACAACATATATTTTTATTTGACAAATTTTTTTTAAAAATGTTGTAAGGGGGTGGGGGTTCTGTTGTATTTAGGGTGAAATTGAATACATTTTGTACATTTCATTTATGTCTCTGAAAATTTCATCAAAGGGGAAACAACTCCAAATATTTGATCGAAAAAAAGTTCTAATTCGTAATAGTTTTGCGACTAGATATTCCTAACTTTTACAACTGCAAATAATGTCATCATATAAACCCATGGCAGAAATTACTTAACAGTATATAACTTAATAGGGAATATATGGCTGAAGTTGTTTACTTATTCTGTGTTCTTCATTGGAGATGAATGTCCCATTGGACAAAAGTATCCCATCATGACTTTGGTTCTTCAAGATATGGAGAAAGTCTTCATTTGATAAAAGACTAGTTTATTTTAACCATTGAATAAAATGGGATTCTCACCTTTGTGGGGTGGAAAATGAATTTAAAGTTAGGAAATTATGCAAATATACTCTGATTACTTGAAATCTCTTGTCATGGAATTTTGTATATTGTCTGGGGAAAAATCAGCTCTTCGAATCCCTCACATATATGGATTTTGAAAAATCAAAACAAAACTAGAAATCAAAAGGGGATTAGGAGGCTAAGTACAGTTACTCCTTAATCGTGTGAGGGAGGCACGTTTTCTTGGACTTTGGAAAATGCAGGAAAAAATACATATTGTAACTTTGTGTTTTTTTGTTTTTTTTTATTTATGAATATTTTACATAATTTCAGGTTGACGACATATTCCCTCCCAAAATAGGTTGTGGGAGAATCACATTTGCAATTTGTTTATGTTTAATTCATCACTAGTTTGCCTGCATGTTTTTAAAGATGTATTTGAATAAACAGGTGGCTAGGGGTAAGTGAATGGGAGGTAGGCCATCAATTACCCCCCTCCCCCATGTTGTCAGGGAAATTTGAAAAAGTGACGTATTTTTGACCAGCAAGTTGGTGAGAACCACACGAAAAAAATTAACTCTTTTTTTTTTTTTTTTGCTTTTTTAGAAACCATCAACCCAACTGTCTAAATAGGTTTCTCCAGTCTTCAAGCTGGTCCAATTGGTTGGCTATCTATGTATGGCCACAGCAATGAAGCTAGAGGGCTGAAAATTTAAACATTTACTCCTTATGTCCAGTGTTTTATTTCATTTATTTATTCATTTATTTTTTGTACAAAATTCCCTTCCAAAACATCAAATTTACAATATAAACTTATGCTAAATTGGTCTCTAGTTTGCCTGTCTGTTTTATTGAAACTTTTTAGTGATTCAACAAGAGGTGGGAAAAGTAACTTATTCAGTGATCACTCCTTATTCCAATTTTTTCATTGATCATCCACATCATAACATGCTGCCAGAAAATGTTGTTTATGTGACAGTTTCTACTGACTGACTAACCAGACCTGTTTTTCAAGAATTTAGGCATTAAGCACTTGAATTAGTTTTGAATGGGTAAAAAAAATCTTATTTTTTAACAGGTCAGTTTAGAAACCGTCACATGACCAATGTCTTTTGGCAGCATGCCATGTTGGGGGTGAGGGATTGATGAATAACTCGCTTCTCTTGTCTTTTGTTGGGCTGTGATCAATAAAAAAAGTATAAACACTGCTAGACACAAACTAAGGGACTAGTTTATACCAAACTTATATTACAAATTGGATCCCCCCCCCCCCGCTAAAATCTTATTAGGGATAGGTGTGAATTTTAAAAACATTTTTTCTAGACATAAGTAGTAAATATTTAAATTTGCAGCCTTCTAGCTCCATTGATGTGGCTTGTATATGAGATACATACTAAGTCAGCCAGACCATCTTAAAAAAACTGAAGATCCTATTTTAAGTTTCTAATCCTAGAATCTGTTTATACTATTTAATGAGTTTTCTATTGGATATTTTGCATAAAAAGACAAATGACATTTTTAATGCCTATTGACTTTGTTTTCATATGCAATAACAATGATCAGAAGAAAAGCAACTGATGTCCTGCACAAATGACACAGTGATATACGCAAAAACTGGTGATGAATTCACTCCCACTTCTGAAGCCCAACTCATGTTGATTTGTTTTACTGAAGTTAGCAATTCCTATTGACAGGGACTATAAATAAAGGAGTTGAAATGAGATACATAGTTTTGGAATAGTATTATATGGAAAAATGAATTCTGTTTCGTTTACCTTTTTAGATTTTAATGAAGCAAGAGACTTTGACCTTGGCACAGCAAAGCTTGCCTTATTGGTTTTCTTTTCATACTACCATTTGTTATGTTTGATTTCAATTTTCCAGCTTGGTGAATATGTATCAAGAACTCTCAAAAGATATTCCTGGATTTCAAACTCCTGGGCATGGTACATTGACTGGTTGGGCAACTCAAGGTATGCATTTCATCTTATGTTTTCAGTTTTTTGTTTCCTGTTTTTGTTTTTCTTTTCTCTCCTCTTTCCTTTCTGCTTGCTATATTAATGTAGTCCTAAATGGTTGATGGTATCAATTCATCATCATCATCAGTCTTTTAGCATCCGTCGTTGGACATAGACCTTCCCCAGGATTTGCCACACTTCCCTATCATGGGCGTCACGGAGCCAGTACTTCCTGAACTTGTCTAGCTCGTCTCTCCATCTAACATTTTGCCGGCCTCGGTTGCGCATGTGGTCTCGGGGGATCCATGTTGTGAGTTGTGATGTCCATCGATAGTCTGCCATTCTTGCAACATGGCCGGCCCACCGCCATTTGAGATTTTTAATGGATTCAATGATGTCCCTAACTCTTGTCTTTTCTCAGATGTACTGTATCAATTAAGAGGCCTTTATTGTATGAAGGTGTTGATATCAAAGTTACTGTTGTTAGTCTCGGGAAGGGTCATTAACATCAAAAAGTTTTGGGGATGTAAAGTTTCAGACACACACACACACACTTTCATCAATGAACGGCTAACAAATAAAAAGAACTCCATCCTTGGACTGGAGTTCAAGGTTACTAGAAGGAAGAGAACAGAATTTTTATTATTATTATTATTATTATTATTTATTCATTTATTCCCACTCTTTCAGGTGTGTTACTACTGAATGCTTGCTTAACCGTGAGGGCATCCCAGGCTAATTCTCACAAGGACAAAGGTTGGGAGAAACTAACTGATGCAGTGATCAAGTGGCTTAATGACAACCGTTCTGGTCTTGTCTTTCTTTTGTGGGGATCATACGCTCAGAAGAAAGGATCTTTTATCGATCAGGTGATTGTCACGTTTTGTTCATTTGGTAAAATATATGAATCCTTATTTCTTTTTTATTTATTTATTTATATTTCATACAAATAAAGAACCGAGGGGGTAATTGAATACATTGGAGCCGTACCTCTGCATGACAAACGAGGAATAATGGTCTCATTTAGCATTATAGTTCTGTTCTAAATAGAATATCTCTCTCTCTTCCCCCCCTGCAAAGCTTGAAAAAATATTTCCTAAAACTGATAAATATCCAGAGGTAACTTGGTTTTATGGATTGAAAGCATAAAGCTCAAAAAAATTAAACCCCCTTCCCCTCTTTCCCCTTTTTTCCCAGATTTGAGTCAGTCTGTTTTATTTAATGTTGTTTATTTTTTTATTTTTCTCTTTTAGAAAAAGCACTGTGTTTTGAAAGGAGTTCACCCATCTCCATTATCTGCTCATCGAGGATTTTTTGGTTGCCAACATTTTTCCAAATGTAATGACTATCTGAAAAAACAAAACAAGGAACCAATTGACTGGAATCGACTACCATGTAAATTAGACATGGAGAATGAGTAAACAGGATCTATTTGAACTGGATTCTTTGTAAATACCTGGTAAACTAGAGGTCACATTGAAACTACATTTATATACAGTACCAGACCATTTATTTGGTAAAATTTGGTTTGGAGATGACCTGGATTTATTGAAAAAGGCTTTATAAAAAAAGATTAAGTGATGAAAAGTAAAGGACAAAATTGTATTCAACAGATTTAATTTAATACTCTTCTAAAGCAGAGTCTGTTTGAGCTTTATTGATCCACTCAAAATTCTCAAGATGTTCAATGAAAAGTAAATATAGAAAGTAAAGAATGAAACTCTCCAGACGATATTCAAATTATTCCACTAATCATCTACTGACATTTCAAATACACCATGAAAATTTGAGCAAAAGAGCAGTGAACTATTACAAAATTCTCCAGAGTTAAAATTAGCCAATTAAAAAGGAAAAAAATAGCTTTTTAAAGCTGGATAAATGGTCTCATCCTGTAATTGTTTCCATCCTAACCAGCAACATCCTATTCATAATATAAAACCAGATGATTCATGGTTTTTCTTGTAAATACTTTCTGGTTTTTCATTATTTTAGTCAATGCACCTTTTAGTTCAGTATTATCAAGATGTAGATTTCTTTTCTTAGCTTGTATATCAACCTTATCTTCTATACCAAATGAACATTTGTATAGAATTTTAACACACTGAATGTAAAACGATCATCTCTTCTTAAACTTTGTATACTGGGGGAACCATAAAATAACTTTCATATCTCAAGGAATCCTTGCATGAAAATATATGTACAGCTGATGACGCATTGATCTGTTCAAAAATTCATAGGTATTATAATCTAAAAAATAATTTTATAAGGTACAGGAAGATATTTTCTTAATATTTGTTCAGTTTGAACATTTCAAGATACTTTTTTATTCAGTTCCCTCTCAAAGGATATTTAAAAGTAGAAATTTAGAAGGATTCGAGTGTTGGTCTTTTGGTAAAAAATTTTAGTACTTCCAGCATCAAGTCACCAGCACTGGTACCGCTACTTTTTCTCTTTAAAAAAAGGATCTGAAATGAAACCAAAATATGGTGCTCCTCTCCTCTCTTCACGTATGTATAATATTCTCATGAATCATGACAGATCCCTGTTTGAGCAAGGCTACAATAGATCTTAGTCACAAATCACTTTCACTAAAATTCTTTATCTTATCTTCCTAAACCAAAAACATTTACAGAGCAATCTCATCTTAAAACCTTATCGAAGAATCACTTTCTTTTAATGTTACTTGTATATTGAATATCAATCATACAATTGATGCTGGTTTGTGGAATGTTTGACATTGGTCGTCGTCCTCCCCGAATGTTGTACAAAGAACAAAGTCCTGGTGCTGCAGTCGAGGCATCGCCAACAACAAGCCTTAAGATGACCGGAACTATAAAGTATAAACCACACTACTCATTAATAAAAACTAAGTTTATTTTCTATTAGTGATTCGTCAGTTTGTCCAGTATACTTTTTCTAGGATGAAATAGGTCACCTTGTGATACAAGGGAAGAGCTTCTAGTTGCAAAGGTGACTGAGTGGTCTATGCAAGGATGTCGGGTCCAAGCCTGCAATCCAAGAAACCAGGGTCAGCTTTCTGCCTACCATTTCTGCTTTCTGAGTGAATTCTTGACCTTTTACTCTTCAGGTTCCAATGTCAGTCTTCTTTTTCAGCAAGTTGGGTCACCATTGCCAACAACAAAGATTCGGGCAGCAAATGGTTTTGTCTGCCTCATAAGTTGAAAATAATCTCCTATGTGGATCAACCAACTCTTGCAATGGGGTTGACATCGCATGGGGGTAAGATTGATTTACTTGGAAACCTGAATTAAGCATTATTCTCAAGGGGTTTAATCCTCTAGAATTTTGAGATTTAAACTAATACCCTCCTCTCTGGTGGACTCAACCATGTACTCATAATCTCCTTCAAGCTTGACCACACTCCCTTCTGTCATTCAGCCACAAAACCACCTTAAAGCAAAGGTGTGAATGAGGCGGTTCCTGACCAGATAGTAATTAATTTTAGGCCTGCATTTATTTTTTGTGCAGAGTAGAAAATCTGATAAGAATCAGTGAATCTATCAATGTCTCTTCAAGCTGTAGGATAAACAATTCCCATTTTCTGACCCTTTAACAATACTTTTCAATCCAGCTCTTGAATGAACCCAAAAATATAACCCAGACACTTCGTCGTTAGCTGTTTGTTTATAAGGTTTTTTTTTTTCTTTTTTGAGTTGTAAAATCTGGCAATCATAGTATCAGCGCAATATTTTACAGAGTGGGTAACCTTTTTCTGTGAGGAACGTTCAATTGGCTTTAATATCAGCAAGCATTAATCCCCCACCCTATCTTACAAAGGAATCATGCAGTGCAAGCCTTTGAAAGTTAGATGAACCCTGACCCCTTACCCCCTGAAATACTAGTAAACCTTAACATTCAAAGGGAAAGATATTCTCTTCATTGCTGTTTGTACATAAAACATCCATTTTAATATCAATGGCTCTCAGGGTTTTTCATAAAACAAAAGCTTCATATCATTCATTTTTAGGGACATTCAGTTTTTGATATTTGGTGAATTTAAAAACCAATTACCGAAATTGAAAAGTTTGCATCTTTTATATTTTCCTAATAAACCTGTACAAAAAAGAAAAAGCATTTGTTGTCTATATTTTGGTTGTATTATGTTAATCATATGTAAATACTGTATGGAGAGGTCTGGTGAATCTTGGGGAAGGTCTATGGCCTACGACGGACACTAACAGTGATGATAAAATACTCAAATACAAATATGCTGGACTACCACTCTCTGCAACTCATCTAAGCCTCATATCAGGCTTTGGTAGATGACCTAGTCATGTTCCTAGTGCATTTCATGGTTTGTTTTTATAGAGTGGTGAGGGCGCCTCTATGAAAGGCTCTTTCCATCCATCAATTGATAGATCTGTCCTCATCTTGTTTCTCAGCTGTTTTAAGTCAGATTTTCTTGGAACTTGGTAGAAAAAATTCTCTTGATAAGATGTTTTTTTACCTGAAAAAATCTTCCACTCAGCATCATGTGATTCAGTAATAATGGTGTTTATACAGGGTGCCTCCACTGGAGTTTTAGTTCTTATTTTCTAATGTCCATCTTACATGGTACACTTCAAGGTGAGTTTCATAAAAACGATACTTGTCTTGTTTACCTATGACTTTCATGGTTTTCCCCACCCACACTTGCGATGTAATGAAGTGGAAGAGTGCTTATGCTTGAATGGGAACAAAAGCCACTCAACCTTCACTATAACACACATTCATTACTCCTCCCTCTCCAGTTCAAAGCTTTACAGTTAAGTTGTCGTATTTGACCACAGGAATAGACACAGAGCAAAAATAATAAAAAACAATAGTACCTGACATTACTTTCATTTGCGTTTACCTGTTATCGTTGATACATTTACATTCTGTTGGTAATGAATTATTTAAAAATAAACCAGCATTCCAGGGGAAATTATGAATCACCATCAACCATATTTCTTTTTCTCTGGTAAATTAAGCTGTGGGTGTGATAAAAATTATCTTCATGAAAATGCTACCAGTAGGGTTTGAAGTTGTCTAAATCATCACACCATTTGATCGTTGAGTCTTTTTCCTCAATATTTGTTATGCATGATATTGTTTGTACAGTAGTTCATGTGAAGACTTGTTTTCTTGCTTCCTTCATTCAGTGTGTCTAACATAACCTGGGGTTCATCGAGGTTCTTGGGAAAGAGAATAACGTCAGCAAATCTTAGGGAATTTGCCATCAATTCTGATTCCTTTATTTGTCCAGTCAGAATTTTCAAACATCATTTTGTGGCAAACTGTGAAGAGTTTGGGTGAGCTGGTGTCACTTAACCGTATTCCTTTTTCAAGCTGGGAGTCTGTATCCTGATGAAAGAACTAAGTCAGTAGATATCTGGCAGAACTCTTAACTTGTATGGGGTCTACTCTATATATGATTGTATTGATGACTTGGGGGTCCACAAAAACAAAGGCCTACTTGAAGTCAACAAATGCTAAAGCGACTGGTATTCTGTATTCTGCTCTTTTTGATTTTATTGACTGAATGGAAATATAATATAGATTATATAAACAAAAATATTTCATTTGAAATGAGGAAAAGAAAATGGATTTAGGTAGTTCACTGGCGGTGAAGGGAGAGGAGGGAAGTTTGTTTGGATAGAAGGGAGTAAAGAAAGTTATGTAATTCAGGACGGAGAGGGTATGCATAACATTTGGGTAAAATATGGATTGGCAACAAAAATAGGAAGGGATAAGGGAACAAGTGAGAAGAGAGAGGCATGAGATAATGGGTAATCTTAGCTGTCAACCAAGGAATTGCTGAGTACTAAAATGTACAAATCTTGGAGAGAAAAAAACGTTCCTATCCTAACATCTTCATGTGCAAATTCAAGGAGACCTACATATACTCAGAGATAGACAAAGGCTGCATCTTCTACGTGAGATATATAGATGACATTCATCTTATATACACAGGAGAGGAAGCTGAACTAAAAAAAAATTCTTCACACTCAAGCTCTACACACGACTCCATTAAATTTGACTACAAGAAATCCACACTCCATAGCCTTCCTAGACACCTGCATATTCATGGATAGTAATAGAAACCTCCAGACCACCCTTAATAGTAAACCTACTGACACTCAACTGCCTTCACTCTAAATTGGTCCACCCCAAACACCTGAAAAAAACCCAATTGCAAGCTCTTAGAAGAATTTGCTCTTCAGATGGTGAACTCAACGGATGCAACTATAACCAACATTTCACTAAACTAGGATATTCATTAGAAGATACGAATAACCAAATGAAAGAGGCAACTGCAATACCCAGAAAAGAAATCCTTGCACTACCTAACAAAAACAGTCGCATTCCACTAATAATCATTTCCCTCCACACACCCCCATCTCTGTCGCATTTAATTACCAAGAGATGGAATACACTTAAAACAGAACTCAAAGAAATATTGATGGAACCATGTGTCATCGCTTACCGCAGACCCTGAAATATCAAAGACATGATTAGCAGTACCACTATAATAGACAATAAAGTCTCACACAACAGCATTCCTAAAAACTGTTAAATTCTTATAACCCTGCAACCAAAGAAATAGTTTATGCTGCAATCGCCTTCAGCACACCTTCATTAGCTCTACCACTTACAAGACTTTCTACACATACCATAATCCTAATAGTAGAAGGAAGAATTCCATCTACCTCCTAGAATATAATAAATGCAAATTGCAATACATAGGCAAGTCCGAGTGGCATTTCAACTTTAGACTTAATAACCATTGGAACAGAATTAAATCATTCAAGTCCACTCCTAGTAGAGCTACACTTCCGCACCCTCGGTCGGCATAGACGCAAGATTCACAATCAATGGAAAAATAGAAAAAAATACACCTCCCTACACGACAAAAATTCTAAAGCGACATGATATGTGGGTTATCAAACTTTAAATTCTCTCCCCTAACGGACTCAATACTAAAGTTAACAACCCTAACCACACCGATCTCTAACATCAAAACCCTCTCATTCCTAATTACTCACCAACGCATTATTCTTTAGGCTATAGTTCTACCTAAGCCCAAACATCCCTTAATATTCAGATACTCTCATCGCCCTCAACAATCCAATATCTCTTCATGTATATCCAACATCGGGAACGTAACAACAACCAAAATAACCATTAAGAATACAGATCACACATAAGGAAGACACCCATACCCGACTAACACCAGAGATAGCCACATCCCCAACTTACCAAGCACCCGAATTGTCTAACACTAAATTATCTAGCTCCCCAGTATCCATGACAACCAATGCTCAAGAACGCACGTCCCTATGAACAGCACAACCAACAAAATGCCCATAAGTGCTGCTACTACTTCCAACAGGATATCCGACCATGCCACTAAAGATTTCTCCACTCACAAAATACACCATGATGATCAAGAAGGAATCCCCTTTCTTGATTTCCATTTTTTTCTTCCAAAGCAAAACATCTGATGCTAAATTTGTTTTAATACGGAGACTTTTTAACCACTGAAAGGTACACACATGCTACTGAAGATGGGAACCCTTCCTGAAACACATACAGTATATCCATTTATGAATTGACAAATAAAGTCTTTGTATACTTTTACTTTGAGTCTTTCTCATTCCCTACTGCCCTCTTTCTCTCTTTATATATATACACACACACACACTGTGTCATCCACAGACACATATTTCGTTGATTCACAACTATTCAGTGTGGCTATAGACTATCCATTATCCCATCCAGTTTCACAAGGCAGGATAAGAAACCTTCGCTTCAGACCCGAAGGCCGGTGTCCAACCTTTGCCAGAGAACTGGACAGTCAATAAGGCTGAATTATATATACATAAAATCAGGTCTAGAAATTAGCTACTAGATGAGATACATTGCACTGATCCATTCAATCATGCTTTGCTCAACAATGACATCATATATTTTAAAATGATTGCGGGGTCTATCTCTAATTACGCCATACTAAAATGACGTTGCATGGTGCTGCACTTTTTATGAATGAATCTCGTGTGGTAACTGTTAGCATTGTGTTCACTATCTGCACAGTTTACTGACAGCCATTGAATTATGGTCTACGTTATAAAACAGCTAAAATGAAATAAATACTAATAAAAAATGAATAACTGTTGACCCTTGATACTTTTCTCTCTCGTCAGTGCAGATTTGTCTGCTTGTGAAAAAGTATTTGTAATTTATCATACCTTATAATAACTGACCTTTGTTCCCTTATCGTGCGTATCAAAAATACTCACGAGTTTCTCTCTTGACTTCCATTTTTGTCAATATTTGTTTTACATAATATTGAAAAACAAGACTGGCTTCTGCAGGTGCTAACTCATCTCCTACTTCTATTCTGACTGACATGATAGCTGTGGCTTTTGTATTGTGTACATAATAAATCAAAAACTTATTCATAAAAAAAAACTTCAGTATAAAAGGATTTATTTATAAGAATGAAATAAGTCCTTGCGTATTTCTAACATAAATTTCCGAAGATTATGTAAGACTTGTCAGTTTAGCACAGTCAATAAATATCCTGCGTGCAACTCACGTGGTCAGAAGTGAATAGTTTACTCCTATTCATGTGGTGAGGATTGTTTTTGTTCATTTAACGGTAGAAAAACATAGTTAACTTCAACTTGGACTGGAGTGACTTGTTGCATCATCTTGCTGAAACAGTAAATCTTGGTGCTTTTTACTGATACTGTTTATATGATTAACTGTAATTTTTTCCGTTTTTTTCTGTTAGACTTGAAGGTAAGAATTTTCTAGTTCGCAGATAAAACGATATGGCCTGGAGCACTGGGACACACAGGCAGACAGAATTTTGACACCTTTGGTGTTATTGTCACCCTGTTCTCACAATCCCCCACCCCCGAATAAATACCTTCGAATTTTTTTTTTTAATTTTGATTTTTTGTACATTGACTCTCCAGAAAATTCATTTCAGACTAGTTGAATAGTTTTTGAACGTATGGAGTTTTACATAACAAAAAAACTCAGCTGATCCTGAGAGCGAAAGAAAGTCTCCCCAGTCACCCGAAAGTTGAGTTTCCGGAGAAACAAAACACCCCCCTTAAGCCGAAATGGCTTTAAGGCCAAGAAGCAATTGATTAGCATTATTGATTAATACGTGAAAGATTTTTGAGTGTTCCAAGACCCCTAAAATGGTGATAGACTGAGTCGTCATAGGTTAGGTTATTGGAAGGTACAGGAGACTGGAGAGAAAGGAGGAGGGTCACGCTGCCCCTGTAACGGCCAGTGTTATTAATTTACCTCTCTTCGTGCTAAATTCAGCTCGTTTCTGGGATATTTTGGTAGCGCAAAAAGCTGCTAAATTAGCAGAGGCGGGCTTGAACATTTCGCCCATCATTTGGCTTATTTATTTTTTGTTGTTTTTTTTTTTATTTTGACAATTTTTAAGCATCTTTTTTTTTTGTTGTTTGGGGGCTTTTTTCTTCTTATTTAGCGCTTTTAGCAGTCACACTAGCGCGGAAATATTCTTCGAGATGGTAACACTGGCTACTCCTATAACGGCTCGCTACAATGCAAATCCAACGCCGTGGTTAGAGAAAACGCTGTTATCGTCTGATTTTCCTAAAAGCTAAAAAGACATTGAAAAAAAAAACAAACGAACCCTGAAGCAACTGTTTGTAAAGTGGGCGATACTTGCAGGTTTCGCTTGAGAGAAAGACAAATGAAAATTTTGGTCTTTTTTTTTGGTGGTCGGGGGGTCACCACTCACTCCAATCAAAAGCTTCTATTCTTTTTTCATCGTTGAATATTTTGAGACTAGGGTTTCAGGAACCCCAGAGATAACTTTCATGTCTCAACGGGCTGCATGATAAAAATATTATACGTACAGGTAATAAACAACACAGGTTCGTGTATTCGAAAATGTACATGCAATCTAAACGTAATAATCAGTTGGTAGATAGTTTTCTAAGCATTTGTTTATTAAGATTCTCAATTTTTTTTTCAGTCCCCTCTCTCACCCCCAAAAGGACATAATCAAATATAAATCAGTTTCCTTGTAACGACGTAAGGTAAGGTTGGCTTATGTTTCATGAAATCAATGTTTTTCATAAACTTTATGTACTTTTTAGATGAAAGTCTATGAACTATGAATGTACAGTGCCGTGAAGATACAAAACCTTTTATCATTGTCACGTGACGCACAGCGGGATTTGTGTTTATAGTTGAGACCGTCGCGGCACTTGCTTACTAATATTATACTTTCTTCACCTACTAAATCCGCCACGGTTTAAAAAACAAACAAACAAAAACAACTGATTATTCCTTCTTCTTGACTTGTTTGGCACAGCAATCCACTGCAGTTTCCGTCTCTTATCTCTCCCCGCAGAGTAACGTGGGAAAAAAACTTCAAGAAGTTCCTGGCCGCTTCAGCTCCCACGTTTTAATGTTTTGTTTTAATTTTTTTTAACCAATGAATAGTATTTTCAAGAATGACTTTGAAAAATAAACTTTGAAGCTGGTCAATCCTGTCTAGCCTTGTCGACGACGACCCAACGAAAAGAAGGGGGAAAATAAGGTGTGGTAAGTGGAATTTTCAACTTTTGAGTGTTGTTACATAATCGATCCCCTGTTCTTGTCAACAAGTTGTATTGATTGAGCAAGGATTAAGACTGTCACACAATTGTACGGCTATGAAGGGGCGCAAAATTTCCTCTAGTTCATCATTATCAGCTATTGTAAGACCACTGTTGGATTATGCCTCCCCCGTGAGGATCGACCGCTATATCCCCTACGATATGGTGCAACGTTGAGAACCCTTCTGGAGATACACTTGTGAGACGACTGAAAAACAAATTTCCTCTTACTATAAAATAAATATTTGATAATATATAATTCATTGGACAAATTCTTTCGTGAAAAAATATACTGATATATAAATATGAGGGCACTTACTAAAATCTTTGCAATGGGCCAATTCGCAAGGGATCAGCAACAGCCCCTAGCAGCAGGTGTTGGCCAATGTAAGCTGTTGCAACCACTGTGCCAGAATGTTTCATATACGAAGAGGAACTGGTCATAAATTGATAACTGATGTAAATTAATGAGATATGCCTAAACGTTGTGGACTCCGAATGAAAAATATGTTTACATTTCTAGTGAACGTTGTTTTTTGTTGGTTTTGTTTTGTTTGTTTGTTTTTTAATTTTCTAACGAAGTTTCTATCCCAATTTTTGGAAAAAAAACAACTTTTTTATACGGTGAGACCTCCGCCTCAACACGTTTCGCATTTGCGTTATAGAAAAGGTGTCTAGTTTTGGGAGTTCCCTGATGATAAACATCTTTCGTGAACCACTTAGAGAACAAGATGAAAAAAAAATGTTTTCGACATCTACCAGTACCTTTTTTGAGGTGCTACGTGTGGCTCTCCTAGAAACCCTTGCAGAAATTTCCGAAGAGTAATTCATTATGAATTGACAGTTTACGTGAAAGTACTTGCATGCTTTGAGGAATCAATTCATTTAATCAGACGGATAGTGGGTCGAGTTTACCACTACAGTTACTTGTAAACAGACCGCACCCTCCCTCGTAAAATCTGAAAGAATATTTTTCCTAAAAAATAACCAGATCATTTAAGTCCAATGTTGTGGTTTCGAAACTTTGAAAACTCAAGGACCCCTCCTATAGAGGAAATATTGAGACAGACAATTTTAGCATAGTTTTTTTAGACTTTAATTATTGAACTACTATAATAAACAATTCTGACCCTTTGAAGATGAAAAATGGATTATATTTATTCGAATTCAAATCTCTGTACAGGTTTGTGTTCAATAATTGTTTTTCAAGGGCATTATTTGACGGACCCATAGACCCTGGGGGCTGCAGACCTCAGTTTCGTAACCACTGGTCTAATGGATCAATAACAGTACTGGCGAAAAAAGAATTTGCCTCAGTTTCCAGCTTATCAAAGTACTCGTATGACATCCTTAATCACTAAACTTTAAATCTGAGCAATAATATCGACAAAAAATAATGATTTAGCTCGAGTTGACCGATGGAAATAATAAAATGCTTAACATCTTTTGTCAATTTTTTTCTAGATAAAAAAACACATGCGATAACTTTCTTTTCTTTCATCAGTTAAATTTTTCCAAGTAAATTTAACGCTGCTGTTTTGTTTTTTTTGAAAACTACTTCATATTTTTTTTCTTCTTTTAAAAACATTTTTGTCTTAAAACTTAGTCGTCACTCTTTGGAAGTTGTTTGAGACATTAAAAAAACTTGAAATAACAATTATCTAAATAGATAAATTAGCTTCTTGCTCCTTGGTTCCGACCCGTACATAAATGACCGTCATTCTTTTATGGACATACGCCAGTAAATAATGATTTAGCGCAAAATACCGATGAAAAATATACCCTTTACCGAGTCATGACCATTTTGTTTTCACCTAGTGCTCGGGAATCATTCGCGCGTGACGTCGTACTGAATCAATCAGTCCATTGTAAATTTCTGAACTTCAGCAATTCATATCGCTTTTACATCCCAACCATAGAGTTGATGGGTTAAACATCTACAGTATAATCAGTAATAAATGATAAAATTAGTAATTAATAGTATTGTATAATTGGGGGATTAAACAATTAAGTCCAGCTTTAACACGACTCCGTTTTGAGCCATGTAACAGTTTATAACCCTGATTATTTGGGACACTCAACTATGAGCAGAAAACTAATTTCAATATACTCTCGTTATGACAGCACTCCTTGGAGATTTGAGAGTATAGTTACAACGGGTGTATTTTATACGGAATGTATTGATAATGAGAAACCAAAAAGTATAGACCAAAATGACCCTTTACCTTTTCACAGTCGAATGCCCCAAATATGAGTTACAGGTTCAAAAAATAGAATGAGTGAACCTCGTGGTCTCTAAGTAAAAATATAAAATCAAACCTATCATTCAATAGTATCGTTATAACGAGTTTACTGTATTTACTATCATACTGGAGTTATTGTCGTATAAATCAGCATTCGAGTGAAATATTATTATTTTTGAATAAATGAATTTTGACGGTATTACCGGATGATGAAAATTAACGAAACATCCATACACCAAAGACATCCATAAAACAATACTCAAGACGTAGACGAACAGACGTTTGTAAGAACATGAACTTTTCAAAATTTTTAGATCTTAGAATTTTAAGAAATTTAAAACGTAAGATCACATGAGAATTATTCCTATTTTCATGATTTGTTATTTGTTTTTTTTGAGCAAATTATTATTCCCCGAATTTAATTTATTGAGACAGTTAGAATTGCACTTGAAAAAGACAAATAATTTCACTATTCATTTTTATTTTTATTTTACTCGGCTAGAAAAAATGATCCTCTTCATGACAAAATCAAACTGGGTTAATCTAACCCACTAACCAGATTATCAGGCAGCCTCTTTTGTTCTGGTCCACCTTGGGGAAAAAGCACACCCGCTCCTTAACAAATTTAAACCCAAGAGTAGTTGAGTTTTGAGGTCATCAGCAGACTCTCAGTTTCAAACACAAAAATATTTTGCATTGGGAAAATCTTGTTTTTCCTGGTTATTTTGACTGCAATTTTGCACAGGTTGTCAGTGTAAGACAACCGCTTCATACTGAATAGAAAAATGTTGATAAGTTTTAGTCATTTTCTCGATTTTCATTCATTTTTTTACCCTTGGAAACTTTGAGCAGATGATCTCTAAGCAGCTAGGGTTCAGTTATAGGCAGGTGCTGGTTCTGTAGTGTATCTTATAAAGGAGTCTTAAATTAAGTAAAAGATGCACATAAATTTTAGAAAATATTTTTTTATCCGAAGAATTTTGATTAAACTCTTTCTTATTGTTTGTGTTGTTCATAACATGTTAACTGATCCATTCTATGACCTTCTCCTGGTGTACTATCCGAATGTTATGGTGATTACAGAGAATTTTCTCTCCAATGTTATCAATGCCTATAATGTTTTTCTTTCCTTTCCTTGTCAGGCCTGGATTTCCATTGTACAGTACTTTTTTCCCTTCCCTATTGCCTGATAATATGACAAACATGTCTGACTTTTCAGTCATAGTGATACATCGTTTTTGTTTTGATCATTTTGCAGTAGCTACAATCTCCGTTTCAAATACCTTCATATTTATACATTGTTGTCGATGGATCTCAGATACCACAGTTCCATCAACTGTTGTATCAAAATAACAACATCTAAAGGTGATGATAATTTTCTAAAATCTTTGAACACAAAGTTGTTTATAAAAGTTGTAATAGTGGTGAACAACAGACTTTTTTTGACAACAACGTGATGTCTAGGTTGGAGGTGAAACACAGATGGAATATTAAAATTTACCAAAAATTAAGTAATTATCGGATTTCAATGAAATTTTTGGTATTTATCAATTTATGAATGTAATTATTTATAGAAAGGGTATTCTGTAAGAAATATTGCTGGAAATGATTTTTTTTCAATTCCATCAATCCCACTTTATTCAATTCTAGGGTATCTCTATCAAATGTCATATTATTGAAAACTTTTACTTTTCTATGAAGATAAGTCCCCAGAAAAATGAAATCAGTTGAAATCATATTTGAACCCAGGTTTCATCCGGAGATGTTGAAAATATATCCTGCCTCATAAAAATAAAGAATCCTGTAAAAGAAAATCATTTTTTTGTTTTTGAAAGTTTGGAGTTTTTTTTTTGTTTCATTTTTTTGTTGAAATATATTGTAGATTTTTGGGCTGTGGATGATATACATCTTTTTTTTCTCATCTAAAACTTAATTTATGGATGAATGTTTTTTTGCTTTTTTTTTGATATTTTAAAATTCTTCATTCTCATGGTTACTCCTTGAACATTATTTAATAAAACTGTTTTGATAATCAAAAATATGTTAAGTTTCACAAAATCTAGTGTTTTGGAGATTTTTGATTGAAAAAAAAATTGAAATAAATTCTATCAAGTACAGATGTTATGCATTTAGAATATATGGAGTTGTTTAGCTTTTGATTTTCATGAAGAGCTGGATGGGGTGTTTAAGGCAACATTTGCATAATATTTGAAGTCATATTCAAAATAAATAGGATACTTCTTGTTGTAAAAGTTTATATAATAAAGCCTATTGTGCCTGCTTGATCCAGGGATTATACCTGTTTAACAGGCTTTCAAGAAAAGTTGGGTCATTAGATATCATATCAAATCAATTGCATACACATACCCAGGGCTGCGGAGTTAGTAACAATTATTGGGTTTACTGAAGAACTAGAGTCGATAAAAAGTGCAGACTCTAATAGTTATTTTGGAGATTTATATAATAATGATAAAAAAGAAGTAATTTAGTTATGAGTTGGTGACTACTTCATATTAGAATAAGCTATAGGTGCACAATCTCTTTTCAGAAACCCTTGGGAACAGATACTTTTTCAGAATTTAGAATTCTTCATATTTTGGAGTATTAGTATAGGTACCGGAATCGATAATGAATGATGCTTCCTTTTTTTGCTTCTCGTTGCTACCCATTAACAAATCTGAAGCTTTTTTAAAACATTTTCACTGTCTTCAAGCAGAAAAAAACCTTTGAGTTACTGCAACATGTCTAATTATTAGCACTGAAACACAACTATGTGGTGTGGATTGAGCAAAGGCTGTCTCATGATAACTTCCGCTGCGCTCTGCCGGGCCTTATAGATCTCAGCAGAGGTAAATAAGCTTACCTTAGTTGAGTGTGGGTCACATGGGGTTATGTTTGCTATTAAATGTATGCTTTCATGTGCAGCCAATGTTTTTGGAAAAAATATTTGGATTTCAGAAATTTTTGTTTTTATTCACTGATTTACCCAGACTTCTTGTCCCAATCTTGATTGTTATAGTCACAAACTTTCAGCCATTGCACCTTCTGGTTCAGTGGAAGAGGCTGACAAGTGATATTGCTAGGGTGATTTAAGAATCAACTGATATGAGATATCCTCTTGTATGGACAGTGGGATGAGAACAATCTACCCCTGTCGATTGAATAGAGGGTTTGTTTTGGAATTCCCGGAAGGTTACCATTTATAATAGGCACTTGAAGAAAGCAAAAGGGTTCAACAGCCAAGATGTTCTAACTATAACAACCATAATGAAGGCAATAATCTGAATAAATCAGTGTATGATAATCCAGTTTTGATGAACAACAAACTCATATTCAAGTAAAGCTTGATAACATTGTACAACGTGATTTTAGTTCTTGGCTAATAACTGATATTTTCTAATTGCTTTATATGTAAAAAATATAGAAAATGGCTACCATCCCTTTTATACTTTGCCTTTGTGGCCTGGAAAATGATATTTGTCGGTAATTATTCATCTTTATGTGATTAAAAATGTGCAAAGTCACCCAATTGGAAATAAATGGATTTTAAATTATCACTGTCCTGATCACAAAAGTAAAATTTGACTGGAATAATTGACATTTTCTATACTTTTTTGAACTTAGCAATCAGAAAATGATATTTAGAATTGATAAGTAAAAATATAGTGCCTAGTGTCATGAATAAACATTCTAAATGAGTTTTTATTTTGCTTTCAGAGAAGAAGCCATGTATTTGCTTGGGCTTTATATCAGCCCCGTGGTGATGATCAGTACTTTCTTCATTTTTTTGCTGTCTTTCATGATAAAATTGAAGTCCAAGAAATATCACCTTCCTCCTGGACCTTGGCCATTACCTGTTGTTGGAAACTTACTCTGTGAGTATAAACTGGTAATTTGATATTTTTTAACTAGTATTTCTTTCATCTTATCTCTTATTTAGCTATTGTAAATGATGAAAAAGATCTTGATATTGTTATGACTGATACATTTCATTGGTAACCCTGATATGTTTTGACTAAATCCTTAAATTTTGAAAATATTTTTAGTGTTTGTGAGAGAGCCGGATCTTATTGAAGCATTTAATAAACTAAAACTCAAGTATGGACCCGTTTGCTCACTAAGGTTTGGTAAGTATTTTCATATTTTTTTTTATCACTCAAGTTGTCCCAGATTTAACACTCCATTTGTCCCAAAATTTTTCTTGATGCCATAAACAAACTACAGATCCGATTAATATAGACATATATGATGTGTCGTATGTAATATTCAGTGAACAAACCACTGATCTTCACACAATGTGACAAAGTTCAATGTCATTGGTGGCAGCCTTTTCTTTTATTCTGGTATACTATTCTTGTATGGTGGCTAGCTTTGTACCATACTCCATTTTCTTTTGGACTCCCCACATGAAGAAATCAGTTAGATCAAGTGATTTTGATGGTCATCCAATTAGTCCATGACAGTGTCTCTCCAAATCATCATCAAGCCAATCTTGCACAATGCAACTGTAACATATCGTTACTTTTGGTATTTTCAGTGATGTAAAAGATTTCGGACATGACCATAGTGATAATATTAGTTCCTGAATTCAAGATGACAACCCTGAAAATCCATATACAGAGGAAACTGCTCATTGTGATCACTTGGGGACAGGGTCTTTGTGATAATGGTAACTGGCTGACAGCATTAAGCAAAAGATATGAAAATTAGAACAATTTACATTAATTGTTATGTTACTTGATTTATTCTTATGAACAGCTTTACATTATAAAATTCAATATGAATTTTTAATTCATCATAAATAAACTGTTTAAGACCAACTGATTTTGATAACAATAACCGTCTGATGATATTATCCATGATTATATAAACAGTTTCTCCTGTATATTGCTATTTACTTGGTGCTTAGTATTGCACAGGTCTATAGATTTGGTTCACTTAATGAAAATCATACTCATCAGAAGATCATCCTCGTAATAATGTTTTAAGTGACTTATTTTTTAAGCACTATTCTCCAGTAATGCAACCTTATACAGAAATATATCATTTCCCATCTCCCCTATCTAGTGATATACAACTCAGCAAGCATTGTCTACCACATATCATTTTACGGCATCAAGAACAATTTGTCACCAACTCTCAGAAATCCTAAAAATTAAAAAAGATAAAACTAATGCTTAACTCATTAGAAATCAAAATATTGAAATTCAAGATTATGTGCAATTGCTTTTGAGAAATCAAAATTATTTGAATAAAAAAAAAATAAGGTTGCTTTATACTGTTACATAGCATCTTGGAAACCCCTATCAGAAAAGCCATTTCTGAAAAAGTAAACAGGTCACCTAATCAAGGGGAAGCAACTTGGAATTTTGCACCAAAACACAATATGGATGTATAGGAATGTATATATAAAGAAAAAAGATGTGATGCGTCTAGTCCAATATGAGCATGCATTCTAGGAAGTGATTCTACATTCTAGAACCAAGTACATCTGAAGATGGCCGATGGGTACAGGGATGAAATGTTCTGAATAAATGAACATATAGATGAGGAAAACAGTCTGACCATATCATAAACAATGAGTAATAACAATTGTTAAAAATATTTTACCAAGTCCTATTATCATTTTGCTTAACCTTCTTTGTTTTCAGGAGTTCATAAAACAATTGTGGTCAGCAACAGTGAATTAGCCATTGAAGCTTTAGTAAAGAAACAAGTAGAATTTGCTGGACGTCCAAATATCCCTTCATGTAAGTTCCTGCTATATTTTTGTGAAGACAAATACCTAACGTTCATGTGAATTATTATTGATTAGGTTAATTCCTAGAATCAGCGTGAGATAGAGATAACTTCTTTTAGCCTTGAAATGAACTTGCGGTTATCTCCTTTTTCAATAATGTTGTGCAAATAAAATGAGTAAAAACAACTTTATTTTTTTAAAAAAACCCAGAAAACTTCAACACTTTGCACATTTGCCCACACTATGCTAAAAATGGCACACTAATGAGATAAATAAAAACAACTTTTTATCTGAAAATAATCTTTGTTTTGCACTTTCCCGCTCAATGTTAAAACAGTGTACAAATAAGAATTTAAATATACTTCAAGCAATATCAATCTACATTTTAAGACTTTGAGGAGTTACCAATACTCTCTTTATTCTTTTTTTTTTTTCTTAGAGGTCAGTTGTGGATTAAACATTAGGCTGAATAGGCTATTTCTTTCTTTTTTTTATTGATTACTTTATTTCTTCCTCACTTCCTTGGCTATTGATGGATTAAGCATCAAGCTGATTACACTTTTTCTTTCTTTCTCCCTTCCTTGCTTTTGAGTCTAGTGGAGTATCAACCATTAGGCTGAGTAGATGTTTTCTTTTGTCAAACTTTTACTAATGGGTTTTGACTTTATTTCTGTTTGTAAAAACAACAAAGTTGGCTGTCAACTGACTAAAAGTCACTGACATCATCCACACAGAACAGTGACGTATGATAAAATTGATGACGAATTCATTCCCACTCCTAAAGCCTCACTCCCATTTACAGGAAATACTAATAAAGGAGTTGAAAAGTGATAAGAAGTTTTGGAATAATATTGTACGGTGAAATGAATCCTGCTCTGTTCACCTTTTAGATTTTGATGAAATGAGGGAGTGTGACCCCTGGTGCAGCATAGTTTGTCTCTCTTAGAATCAGCAGAACAAGTCTTCAATTATCCCTATATCAGCCTTGTATATCATTGCTAACATCTAGTTATATCTGGAATAAACTACCTAAGGTCACCAACACCACATTAGCATATAATAGTGTGGGGAATATTCATATCGGAAGCTCAACAGTTTGTAGAATTATGGTTCTAGGTAGTTCTCATTGGAGAATGGACACCCACTGTATTAGGAGGCCTACGTGGACGTCAGTAGAACAATTGAAGAAGGAAGAGAGATGTTGGAAGAACATTTGTGCCAAGTATGAATGTGGACACAGATTAAACTTAGTAAAAAAGACACATACAAGTATAAAGAGGTGAGAAATGAGAGATACATTTGATACATAATTGAAGAATGCAAATGAAATACATGTATGAATACATCAATACATTCGATCGTGTAAAGAAGGGAAGAGTTGAGGCCTGGAAGGTTTGGGTTATTCCTATGCGTAAAAATGAGATGGAGGATAAAATAAGTATTTAAGGGACACTTAGCATAATGGGTCTAATGTCGCTTTGTCTATCTATTGAATGGAGCCTGATGAATCATACCTGTTATAATGAGTGGTATAGTTGACCAAGCTAGATTATATAAAAGATGGTTAGTCCAAGATAGGTGCAAGAAGGAGCTAAAAAGAGCAAAATAATGAGAGCAGCGTTTGGGTGATTGCCAAAAATAGTAGTTGCAGTATTTACATTTCATAGCTATGCAATTCTTGGAAGATAAATGACAAAACAATATATGTATATATATATTATTATGTCATCCACAGACAGCTGTTATGTTGTATTACAACTCTTCAGTGTGGCTATAGACTATCTATTATCCCATCCAGAACCACGAGGTAGGATTGAAACCTTTGCTTCAGACCCAGTGGCTGGCATCTTACTCTGCCCTGCGCAGAACTGGACAGTCAGTAAGGTTGAATTTAAGCGATATATTTACTCATGCATATATTCCCTATCCACCAGAGTGCTCTATTCCCAAGTTGGAAGATATATATATAGTCATGGACAAAGAATAGAAACTACGCTGACTGTGAGTTTTGAGAGAAGGAAAGGAAAAGATGACTGGCTTGAGATGCCGGGGCCACGTGAGTGATTGAGTACTCGCGTCCAAGGGCTTTTATAAGAAGTCATCATAGGAAGTGAAGTTTCTGATACCTAGCTAAAAGAAG